>CAJVSB020000273.1:0-64196 GCA_911865555.2 Thlaspi arvense
TTGATTTGCAGAGTTATGAATGACATAGCCGCGCACAAGGTATATCTATATATATTCGATGGAAGGAATATACTAGTTGATCCTCTGTTGCCCATAACATCAAAAAAAAAAAAAAATTAAACCAAACCAAACTGAACTCCTTTGTTTAATTTTCCCGTTCAGTGGGATTTTAACTAGTAAAGAACAAATTTGTTTATTTCAATTCAAATTTTATCCAAGAAAAACTAAACCCAATATAATAATCTCTCAATTATTAACCATTAGATAAGAATTATTAATCAATACGTTCAGTATTTACATAATTAATGTTTGTTGATGGTAAATGATAGTTCGAGCAAGAGAGAGGGCATCCACCTTCAGCCGTTGAAGTTTACATGAAGGAACAAGGGGCGTCAGAGGAACAGGCTGTTGTGGAACTGCAAAAGCTCATTACAAATGCATGGAAGGACGTAAACGCAGAGTTTTTGCATTGCCCAACAGCGGTCTCCACCCCAATCCTTGTGCGGATTCTCAACCTTACACGTGTGATAGATGTTTTTTACAAAGGTGAAGATCGATACACTCACTCTCAAGGAAGCCTCAGAGATTTCACAACTTTAGTTTTTGACGAGCCCATACCAATATAAGAATGAGAAATGTGTGTGTGTGCAATAATGTGCGTCCATCCGCACGTATGGTTGATAATTGTGTTTGTAACAAAATTTGTGTGTGAAAGTTTCTATTCCTAGAATATATAGGAGTCTGCTTTCTTAAAATTGATGTAATATTGTACGAGTTATGAAAGCGTGTAATAGCAATAATTTGTGGTAGTTTTTGGTAGATTTTCACCAGGTGAAATATTTAGTTATGAAAAATTAAATAAACACACACACTCTCTCTCTCTATATATATATATAGCCTTGGATTATTAAGATATTAATAACAAGAGTTGAGACCACCCACATTAACCTACTTGGCCCATAATTAATCGTACAATGTAAGATTGCTTAGTAGAGGGTTCCTTTTAAGTGGCAAATAAGTGGATTTTAAGTAAAATCAAATACCTTGTAAAATTGTGGTTGAACAAAAAATTGCATACACAACAACAAACCTTCCCGTCACATTTGCATTGGTACACAGTGAAAAACCAATGATGAACATTTCCAAAAGGTTCAAAGGCCTTATTTGCAGGGGCACCAATTTGAGTTCATACAGTTCTCATTTCTGTTGAGTTCAGATAGCTATCTTCTCAATGTAAAATTTTTGTCAGAAACAAAAGATTATCAAATAATCCCAGCAAAACTCCTGACCTACTAAAAAGGATAACTATGTCAGAAGAAGCTATTGCTTTCCAACAACATGTATTGCCTTGAGAAATGCTGTAGATTGTTCCCATAATATGGATTTACTAACGATCATTTGAATACCCCTCTGCTGGAGGTGCTGGTCTCACATTATTCTAAGGTGGAGGTTGTGTTCTAGGTCTAGCATACTTTGCAAACTATATAACCCATCCGTCCAAGAACTACAAAAAACAAAAGACAAGATAACATCACTATTAATTCCTAGTAATCTATCCTTGGCACCATAATTAAGAAGTGAACAATAAATCTTAATATCTACTCAAATGTCATATTTATAAACCAATCAAAATTCAACTCAAGAACCTATAATCAAATGCAATACAATAACAATCAAAAATGTAACCACTCTAGCTACAAAATGTAGAATAGCAGAGTTCAATTAATTTTAACTATTGTAAAAATTCAATAGAATAATTTGCAACACAGATTTTGAAGGAGAACAGGCCATGGACCACTTCACTGAACTTTGAAAATGCTTCTTTCAGTCCTTCTGAAGTTGTGCGTTTGCTAAACTCCAAAAGCACAACTTGAACACATCTTAATAAGAACTTCAGGTAGTTGCATTAGGCGGTGAACAATATGAAGGCTAGCATGAAATAACTGAAATCAATGCATCATCCGAATAAATCAAATCTTGAGATGAACGTAGATATTGGAAAACAAATTTAAAACAAATCAAAAATAATATCAAAGATGCTAGAAATGGGTAAAAATGTAGACACTAGGAGGTAGTTGTAGAACTCAATTGTGGTGTAAGTAAACTTTGTGGTGGTTGGTGGCAGAGAAATAATGTGACAAATTGTGATGGAGGGCAGTGGCAAGAGATTCAGATAGTCAAGGAAAAGAAACAACCAATGATTAGGAATTCAGAAAGGACAAAAGGAAATAAGGGTTTCAGGGCGTTGGATATACAGCAGCAACAAAAGCTAAGCAGCTAAATAAAGAATCAATTGGATCTTTACATCACACGTGAGCAGCCATATGTTTTCATTTGTAACTATTTTAGTTAATATTCTGTTATAACTAATTAGCTCTCTACAACTCCTTCTTGTTAACTCAAATGCATATAAAAGGATGCAATCTGAATATTGATAATACAATTGAATTCTCTCATTTCTCAATTCTCTTTCTCTTTTCATCTGTTACTCTGTTTCTCCTCAGTTGCTTAGGTTGGACTACTAACCAAAAATGGGAACAGAAAAACCAAATCCACTATACAATATTTAAACAATGCAAGTCACCCACCTACCATCACAAAGCCAGTTAACTGCCCCACCAAGCTTGGGGTAGGATCAGCTCAAGCCTGTTGGGCAGGTTACATGGTTTTGATTACAACACACCAAAAGTTACATTAGACAATAGTTGACAACAACCAGCTATTTGATTAAATCCTTTTCCAACCAAGTCCAACAACAGTTCAACCATAACCTCAGTTGGATAATTAAATTTGATTTGACCCATATAATATTTTGGATTTAGTTTTTGGGCCTTGCATAAATTAACTAAATTGGAACCTATGAGCCCAATTTCTAGAAACCTTTTATCTAAAATAATCTTGAGAAAATATCTAGATATTTTATAAAAGAGATAAATATTTTGGGTAGAGAATTCTAGAGAAGAAATTGTAGTGATAGGATGAGAAATGTGTCAGTACAATCCTAGTTATTCATTGTAAAGGTGCCACTAGTATAAATAGAGTAAGTCTTTCCATTTTATATTAAGTCAAAGTTGATAATCAATAAAAAGTCCTCTCGTGTACTACTCTCTCTTTCTAAAAAATCATCTCCTCCAAATATCTCATAACTTATAAAAAATACTCACTTCCAACGGAGTAGTATCAGAGCCATTAGTCATGGGGAGCAATGGCATGACTTCCTCCTAAATCCATATGCTCAATATGACCAACTATGACAATTAAAGTATCAAAATGAAGGCTCTCCTTAGAGCACATGACATTTGGGATTATGGATAAAGGTTGTGTTGAGCCAAACGATGAGGCATCGCTATCCCAACAATAAAAGGATAGCTTAAGGAATTCAAGAAAGAGAGATAAGAAAGCTCTCTTTCTTATCTATTAAGCGTTAAATGATGATTGTTTTGAGAATATTTCAAGTGCAACATTAGCCAAAGAGGCATGGGAAAAGCTCTAAACCTCTTGCAAATGAGTAGAGCAAGTGAAAAAGGTATGTCTCCAAAACACTAAGAAGTGAATTTGAAGCTTTACATATGAAAGAGTTTGAGTCTATTTCTGATTACTTCTCTAGGGTCTTAACTATTTCCAATCAAATGAAAAGAAATGATGAAAAGTTAGAAGATGTAAGAATAATAGAGAAGATATTATGTTCATTAGATCCTAAATATGAACATATAGTTGTGAAATTTGAAGAAATAAGAGACTTGGAGAAGATGACTATTGATCAACTAATGGGGTCCTTGTAAGCATACGAAAAGAAGCATAAGAAGAAGCAAGCGATTGTGGAACAACTACTCAAGATGCAAGTTCACACAAAGGAGAAGGAAAAAAAGTCTTGACAATGAACGTACTCAACATGAAAAACATGTTTATAGAGCTTGATGAGTCACTGAGTGATAACGTTTCCTTTGATGACGAGTCAAAAATTCTAGTAAAAGGTAAAGGTAAGGTTCTAATCTGCCTAAAGAATTGAGAATTTCATTTATTTCTAATATTTACTATGTGCCTAACATGAAAATAATAGCCTCAATATCAGATAATTTTTAGAGAAAGGCTATAATATTTACATGAAATATTATAGTCTAACTCTAAAAGATGGGAAAATAATTTAATCACCATAGTGCCAATAACAAGAAATAGAATGTTCATATTAAATATTCAAAATGAAAATGTAAAATATCTCAAAACTTGTTATAAAGATACATCTTAACTTTGTTATCTTCAATTTGAGTACTTAAATTTTGGAGGATTAGACTTGTTATCAAAGAAAGAGATGGTGAGAGGATTACCTTACATCGCACAACCCGATCAACTTTGTGAAGGATGTCTACTTGGAAAATAGTTTTGAAAACTTTTCAAAAGAATCAAACTCAAGAAGTCTCTTAAGCTCATACACACCGATGTTTGTGGACTAATCAAGCGAAGCTCCTTCGGTAAGAGTAACTATTTCCTTCTATTTATTGATGACTATTCAAGAAGAACTTGGGTTTATTTCTTGAAACAAAAATTAGAAGTTTTTTGAGTGTTCAAGAAGTACAAAGCAGCTATGGAGAAAGAAAGTTGACGAAAAATCAAGGCCATGTGATCTGATCGAGCACGAGAATTTACTTACTAAGAGTTGCAAGAATTTTGTGAAGCAAATGAAATTCGACATCCTCTAATCACTCCTAGATCCCCTCAGCAGAATGGAGTAGCAGAAAAGAAGAATAGAACAATTCTCGACATGGCACAAAGCATGCTCAAGAGTAAGAAAGTGCCAAAAGAATTTTGGCCGAGGCAATGGCATGTGCAGTATACTTGTCCAACCACTCACAAGCTAGGAGTGTGTAGAGAAAGACACCGCAAGAAGTCTAGAGTGAAAGAAAGCCAAGGATTTCTCATCTAAAAATGTTTGGAAGCATACCATATACTCATATACTAGATGAGGCATGAACAAAGCTAGATGAGGCATGAACAAAACTTGATGATAAAAACGAAAAGTTCATTTTCATCGGGTATGACTCAAACTCCAAAGCTTATAAATTGCACAATCTAAGTACTGAAAATTATAATAAGTCAAAATGTGGAATTTGATGAAAAAAGTGAATGGGATTTTGGAATAAAAGAGTATATGAATTTTTTTCCTCAATTTGAAGAAAATGAGTAGTCACCAACAAAGCAACTAGGAGAACGCTAGCAAGACCATGTAACACCACCCACCTCATCAACAACAACAACTAATAGTAGAGATTTGCCACCATCATTTTAAATAAAAGAGATGTAGATCGCACAAGAAGCTTACAAGACATTTATGAGGCGACTGAGAGACTTGATAATCTAACTGTCAGGGCCCCAACCCAGACCCTGACCGGCACTAGGGTCCCCAATCCTAGTCAGCCTTACCGCCACAAACAAACACCACAACTGACCAAAACATATATTTACATTTCAAAATTTCATTTACAAACTAGGATCCTGCCTTAGGGATAAAGGGAGCTCTAGAGTACAAAACGAATAACAAAGAACTCGCCCGTACAATAACTGGAGTAGTAGACGCCCTTCTCAGTCCTGGCACGCTATCCGAGAACTGCAACCTATATCTGAAAAGTTATAATAAGTGAGTCGCGAAACTCAGTGAGTACGGATGATACCTACTCTATACATGTTCGACTATGCACCACACCACAGCTCAAATCATACTGACATATACAACAATTAATAACACATTAGCTGCATTCTAAAAGACATCACTAACCACGCATCACATCACATCACAACACGTTACATCAATTCACATCACAACATTGGACCCAGGTCTACTCACCACTAGATGCTACGGATCACCGTACTCCAGCCGAGTTCCTGGCATCGCCAAATCACACACGACCCAGGCCGACTCACCACTGGACGGTACGGATCCGTACTCTAGTCGAGTTCCTAGCATCCCACATCACATCACACAACACATCTGCACACGCAAATTAAGAACAAGTACACATACACATCCAGAATTCCCATCTCCCCAGATCAGTGGTACATACCAACAGCTCATACAATGCATAACACGCATTCCCAGATTCATATATCAAACACAGACTCACAAATCCATGTAGACACCATGCTAGGAAGCAAGTATGAAACACAAGTGTAGAGAGGGTATCATCACTCGCCGTAGGCGAGCCTAACAAAAGCCTCAGGTCACATCAATCAACTCTACGATCTGGATACTCCTCCACAGGCGAATCTGAAATCAAGTCACATAAAACCATTACCAATTCCATCGTCAGTACCCGACGGGCGCGACAGCCCAAAACAGGATTTAAACCCCATTCCCGCACTGAAAACGCTTCCCGAGGCACCACTACCCACCACCGAACCCTGTGCGACTCACTAATACTCATACTTCGACTCAACAACCCTTAACAGCAATGGACCAGCCTCCACAACCCCCAACCTACAGTGAACCGGCCTAACCTGATCCTAAAACCGCATTGAACTCAACTCGATTGCCATGAAACCCTCAAAAATGGATTCAGAAGGCCTGAAAATCTTAGGAACCATATTAACCTAGCCAAAAACCTTTAAGGTTAGGCCAAACCGGGCCAAAAACCCTAATCTAGGACATCGGCACGCAAATCGAGGCCGGTTCACCTTGAACCAGACCTCCAAACATCACCAAATTCTACGGTCTACTAGGTTTCATCATATTGAACCAGGAACCAGTCCAACTTCCCCAAGAACCAGCCCAAAAATCGGTGAACCGGTCACCTGAAGGAATTACACTAAACCGGCCGGTTCACCTCGAACCGGTCACCCAAAATTTTCGAACCCACTTGGTTTGATAGGTATTTTCTCCCTGAATCCAGAACCAGTTCAACTTTCCAAATCCAAGTCCATTTGACCACTGAACCAGTCGGTCAAACTTTGGGCCGTTCCTGGCCGGTTCAGTCAACTCCCTGAACCCTAATCCCCCAATCTTGGACTATGTTATTCCATGCTATCCCCAATTTGGCCTTATCCCTGATTTTCTATCCTCCTGGGATAGACTATTCCAATTTTTCCCTTTTGGGTCAACTCGGTTGAGTTGACCCAGCCCCCAACTCACTGGGCTGAGTTGACCCGGCGGGTTGACTTGGCCTGGCCCTTACCTGGGCCGGCCTAACATGCTCGGGCCTCTCCCGGCCCGAGCCCAACTGGGACTGGGCCCAACCCGGCCCAGTCCAGCCCGTATCCGGCCCGCCCGAGTTGACTCAGATGGACCCGGATGCCATCCGGGTCCGTCTCCTTCACCCGAAAGCTGCATCTGGGTCTGTAACAGACCCGGATGCCCCAAAACATGAAAGAAATTCCAGATTCAAGCTTACCTGAACCAATCGAAGGCCAAGAACCCCTCCTCCGAGCCCGACGAACACCCGAAGACCTCTAATCGCAGCAAAAATCAACGAAACCTCAGGATTTCCGTCAAAATTCCGGTGAAACCCGCGGGCCCTTCCTGCTCAAATTCTCCCTTTCCTATCTGAAATTCTCTCAATTTCTTCCTTAACCAAACTCGTTTTATTTATTTATACAAAGTCCAAAAGCCAATTGAAGTTGGCAAGCTCCTATTGGAGCAAATTTGGTTCTAGACCACTCGACCGGTTCTCGGCCAGAAAAATTTCTCCCTTTTTTTTCACTTAAATCCCTCTATCCCTCTAATTCTGAAATAGCCCCCAAAACTTTTAATTTTTGCTAAATATTCCAGAATCAAAAATTAGGCTATTACACTAACTCTATTTTGCCTCTTTGCTAACTGTGAACGGTTAGTTTCCAAGAAGCTGCACAAGAAGAGAAGTGGATAAATGCAATTGAAGAAAAAATCAAATCTATCGAGAAAAATGATATGTGGGAACTCACTTTGCTTCCAGATGAATACAAGGTCATCGGTGTCAAGTGGGTATACAAGATAAAGAGAAATGCTGGAGAGAGTTCGAAAAACACAAAGCCATTAAAATACCAAGACTTTATCAATATGAGAAACTTACTTGAAATGACAAATCAAGTTTAAGGGGGAGTGTTAGATAATTAAACTTGATTTGTCCCATATAATATTTTTGGATTAGTTTTTGAGCCTTGCATAAATAAGCTAAATTGGAGGCCTTTAGTCTAAATTGTAGAAACCTTTTATCTAAAATAATCTTGAGAAAATATCTAGATATTTTAGAAATTAGATAGATGTTTTGGCGGAGAATTCTATAGAAGAAATTGTAACTATAGGATGAGAAATATGTTGGCACAATCCTAGCCATTCATTGTGGAGGTGCCACTAGTATAATTATGGGTGAGTCTTTCTATTTTGTATCAAGTCAAAGTTGAGAATCAATAAAAAGTCCTCTTGTGTACTACTCTCCCTTTCTAAAAAATCATTTCCTCCCAAATATCTCATAACTTATAAAAATACCTACTTCTAACAACCCTTCATGACATCAATGAACGGAAGAAGAAATATATGGTTAAGAAGAAGTGGATATGGATCCAAAGAAGCAACTAAGACAGAAGTATGAGTATAATTTTCCAATCGAACGTCTTGCCCTACACAAAGTGACAAGGTACAATGTAGAACTAAACTCTTTCATCACATCACAATTCAAGTCAGGGTGCAGGATATATCACCATATGAAGTCGAACAAAATTGAAAAGCCAATGCTGGCTTGTGATAGCCATATAAATTTCACAGCATAATCAGATGAATCCTGGAACGTTGGGTAAACAACTACAATTAAACGAATACATACCTGGAAAGCAGTGTTTATAGTTGACAGAGAATTTGCAAGGAGTGCGTAGTGTGAGAGAGAGATAGAGAGAGAGAGCTATTAGATATATCATTTAAATCAAGCACTTTTTCTTTTTTTTTTTCGTTTTTTTGCCAACCAATACATGGAGAATCCAGACGTGATCATCTAAGTAGTAGTGCAATACTCCAAATCATTTGCACAATTTTTTGCAAAAATATAGACTTAGATTATAAATTATAAGTTATAAGTATAGAAGAATCAATTACTGTTGCTTATATTTAAAGAGAAAACTCGTATGATCAAGATGATATAAGCCCTTTTTCTCCACATTTCTACTTTTCTTTTTCACTTTTATTTTAAATTCTCCCAAAACTCTTTTTTCTAAAAAACTTAAAATTTAAAAATATATAGTTTTTATTTTAATTAAAGACACTCCAAGTTAGAGTCTAAAAGGTTAAACCAAAGCTTCTACCAATAAAGTTAGATATTTTAAAATTTGAAAATTTAAAGAACACCTAACATTAAATTAAAAATTAAAAATTAAAAAAAGAAAGAAAGTATAACGTCCATACAGCTTATAAGGATCATACTCTGTTTTTCAACTTCTCAACGAAACCTTCACCAATACTCGGCTTGTATTTTACCATTTAAATTTGAAATTATTTTTATCGGAAAACATAAATTTTGTGAATTTAATTTTTTATCTAAACAGTTTGATTTAGTATAAAAAAGATAAATATATAAGAAAAATTAAAATATTAAAATTTTACTATTTTTAAACTCTCTTGAGTTTTATTTATTTTTCTATTATTTTAACATTCAAATGGAGGTTATACAGGCCTAAAATTTTATTTTTTTTACATTATAAATGAAATTTTTTAGGCAATTGAATGTAAAAAATATTTTTAAAACAATAAAAAAGAATTTAAATTTTTTATTCTATATAAAAAAAATCCTTTTTATCCCCGAAGATGCTCTTAATTTGGTCCACGCATGTACACGTCAGTTCATTGAGCAATGTGAGGAAAAAAACAGTAAGCCTGTGTTGCCGACAAATGAGATGTGTCACTTCTGGAATAAATCAAAAAAAGGGACAAAAGTTGGCTACTGTCTTGTCACCTGTTCCCACTCATGCGTGAACAACAAGAATTAATCAAGGGCACCAAATTGGTTTAGCAAAAAAATTGTAGAATAAGTGTCAAAAATAAGTTTCAGAAAGAAAATTTTAGAAAGCACTATAAAGAAAAGGTTTTAGTGAGAAAAAAGTTCTAAAAAAAATTAAATTTTAAATTTTAAAAAATTTATAGAAAAGTTGAACAAATTTAGAGAGATAAATTTTTTTTTTATAAAATAAGATTGTATTAAAAATTTATAATATGTTTGATATCCAAATTTGATTTTATCCCTCTAAAATATTTCATCTCTAATTTTTTCAATTTTCTCTCTTTAAATATTTTTTAAAATTTTTTAATTTCTCTCTCTAAGATTTTATCACTCTAAAACTTTTTATTTTAGAAAAAACTAAGGCCTGAGGAAGCATGCTAGAACATCCCCATTTGGGTTGGAGGAGATAAAATAGATTTTGTGATAAAAATAAATTTATATTTCATTTCTATTTGGAAATTTAGTTTAAAGATTATTATTTTTATTTTAATTTTTTACTTTTTAAATTTTATAAAAAAAATATTAACTTGTATTTTCTTTTCAATCATTTTATTGTTATTTAACCAAAAAAAGAAAGTACTTTTATTTTTTGAATTCAAAAAAGTAAAATGTATTTTTTATTTTTTTACGAAAAAAATTACTTCACAAAAAGTATTTTGGAGAAAAAATTTATTGAAAACCCATGGTTCGAGTCAAGGTCGAGATTTAGAGCGAAGTCCCCCAATTTGTTTGACTGGTGAATTAAATAAAAAATAAATATATTTTAAATTTTTTAAAATTAAGTAATTAACTTGAAATTTTGGTAATAACTAACCATTTAAATTGTTTAGCTGCCTAAAAATTAGGAAAAAAAATTTGATTGCTGTCAATCCAGGCGGGCTATCACTTTGAAAGATTTGGCATTTGGATAACATCTTTCTTGTGCGTAACGATTGCCCTCGGGCCCAAGCAAAAATTGAAAAAGCATGGTTGCTGCTACGTGTTCTTCAGTCTATTGTTAATTGTTTTCACTTAACAAATAGGTCATGTATCTCGTGTCACATATATTGTCCTCTGTTTACGCTTGACAAATGGGCAATGTCTCGTATATTGTCACCAGTTTATATTTGATATACTGCACTTGATAGGCTAATGTGTCTCGTATATTTTCACCTATTTACACTATACACTTGACATACTTGGTTAACAGGCAGCCGCTAATATGTTGTCACATGTTATATTGTCACCAATATTCTATACTTGATAGACAGGTGCTGTCTCATCTGCACCAACTTTAAGATGATGCAAATAAAATCAAAAAATTCGAAGTCTTAAAATTTTAGATTTTATATTTATGTATATAATTTTACAAATATATACTTATAATTTTACAATTTGATATTTATAACTGTTACAAACCTGCTACTACTCTCTTATCTATAATTATTAAAAATTGTTAATAAATTATATAAATTATTAATAATTTATTTTTTTTCTTAATAACATCAAAAGCTATGCAGCAAGAGTTAAAAGCTATGCATTTAAATAACATATGAGTGTTAGTTCATCAAGATAAGTCTCAAAAAAATAATTGCTTATAAGTAAATTTTTAAATTCAAATTTTATTTAAATGATTCGTTAGATTCGTGAAAGCACGACTTGTGACTAAAGATTTTAATCAAATTCTTGAAATTAAATATACTAAGACATTTAGTCCAATAATACAAATTGTTTTAGCTTTGGCCATTTCTTTTGAAAGAGAAGTAAAGCAATTGGATATTTATAATATTTTTTTAACGATGATTTAATTGAAACGACCCGTACGGGTCAGCCTCCAAATTTCAAAATGGATAGCATCCTACTTATATTTACATGAAAGCTTTTTACGAGTTAAAACAAAATGTCAGAACTTGGAACAATAAGTTAAGTACTTTATTTAAACAATTTGATTTAGTATAAAAAAGATAAATATATATAAGAAAAATTAAAAAAATTAAATTTTTACTATTTTTAAACTCTCTTATTTTTATTTATTTTTCTATTATTTTAACATTCAAATGGAGGTTATATAGGCCTTAAATTTATTTTTTTTTTATAATTAAAATTTTATGCAATTAAATTTAAAAAATATTTTTAAAACAATAAAAAGAATTTAAAATTTTTATTCTTTTAAAAAAACTTTTTATCCCCGAACGGGCTTCTAATTTGGTCCACCCATGTACATATCAATTCATTGAGTAGTGAAAAAAAATGATTACTTACTACTCTAGGTACACGCCCACAGTTTGATGCTGGGTACTACCCAGGGCAGCATAGGCATCCCAGTAATTATTTTATTTTTATTTTTTTATTTTTTTATTTCATGTTTAATTAAACAAAAAAGATTTAGATATAATATTAAATATCAAATTATTTTTAAACAATCAAATTATTTTTTTTACTTTTTTAATATTAAAAATAAAAACACAAAAAACTCATTTTTGTTTAAAAATTTAAAAATAAAATACAAAAAATTCAAAAACCTAAAAAATTTAATATTAATATATACAATCAAAATAAATATTAATATTAATGAATTTATTTAAATAGTTAATTTTTATTTAATTAAATAAATATAAAATAAAAAATAAAAAATTTAAACAAAATAAACACATGGTACACAAATAAAAGTGCTATTCCACTAAAATAGTACCCAGCATAAAACCAACTCCCAACAACGCACTCAAAGTCTATCGAATCCAGACATCTCTGGTCTCACGGGGCGCCGGGACGCAATGGACGCTGGTGCACTGCCACAATTAATGCGCACCAGAGCCAAGTCTACCGGAAAAAAACAATGATCCTGTGTTGCCGACGGTCTTTTCTGCATTTTCGAGGCCTCTGCTGGTGTCCATCTCTAGGTGTCTCACACCAGGAAAAAGTCAAAAAAAGGGACAAAAGTGGGCTACTGCCTTGTCACTTGTGCCCACTCGTGCGAGAAAAAGAGAATTAATCAAGAGTACCAAAATTGGTTTAGCAAACAAAATTGTAGAATAAGTGTTAAAAATAAGTTTCAGAAAGAAAATTTTAGAAAGCTTTACAAAGAAAAGGTTTTAGTGAGAAAAAGGTTTTTAAAAAATTAAATATTGAAATTTTAAAAAATTTAGAGAAAATTTGAACAAATTAGAGAGGTAAAATTTTAAAGAGAGGAGGTGAAAAAAATTAGAAAGAAAATTATTAAGGGCAAAAAATTGGTTTAGTCATGAACTTGTTTGATAATTTCAAATTTTAAAAATTTTTAATTTTTTACATCTTAATATATAATTTAGTTAAATTAAAATTTTTTATAACCCACTGGACATCTTATTTTATAAATTGTCTTAAAAATTTATAATATGTTTGATATCCAAATTTGATTTTATCCCTCTAAAATATTTCATGTCTATTTTTTTCAATTTTCTCTCTTTAAATTTTTAAAATTTTTTTAATTTCTCTCTCTAAATTTTTTTTATCGCTCTAAAATTTTTTATTTTAGAGAAAAATAAGGTCTGAGGAAGCATGCTAGAACATCCCTATTTCGGTTGGAGGATTTGAAATAGATTTTATAATATTGTCCTCTGTTAACGCTTGACAAACGGGCAATGTCTCATTTATTGTCATCAGTTTGTACTTCATAAGCTAGATAGATCAGCATGTCTCATATATTATCACCTATTTGCACTTGGCATACTTGACTAACAGGCAGCGGCTAATATATTGTCGCATGTTAAATTGTCACCAGTATTCTATACTTTGATAGATAAGCCTTGTCTCACGGTGCAACTTTAAGATGAAGCAAATAAAATAATAATTTTAGATCCAAAAATTCAAAGTCTTAAAATTTTAGACTTTATATCCATATTTATAATTTATAAATTTATATTTATAATTTTATAATTTTCGTACATGTAACTCTTGCAAACCTGCTACTCTCTCTGTCTCATCCACAATTATTAAAAATTGTTAATAAATTATATAAATTATTAATAAATTATTATTTTTTGTCTTAATAACATCAAAATTGTATGTACAACCTAAAAAATAATTTTTTTGGCTACATATATCATTTCCTAAAGAAATGAATAATTTGGACATTTTAACATAATAAGTAATTACTACAATACTTTTACCTAACAACCATTATTAGCATTTATTATTTTTCAACAAAATTTACAAATATCTCGAATTTCTATATTTTCAGTGCTTTTTACCTATTTACTATTTTTCAACACTTCTTTAAAAGTAGTAGTTCCCAAAAACAGGCTCTAACTGTTAATTTTATCGATGGAAAAAACTTGGCTACTGCTACATGCTCCCTATCTCATATGTAACATCTCAAACCAAAATTAGTTTACATTGAATAATTTTATATGTTAATTAGTATATATTTTATATTTTATTTTAGAGAATTTTGAGTGGTTTTAGGTTGAAGAATACCTATTTGAAAGTTTAAATATAAATTGGTTTTTGTAAAAAAAAAAAAAAAAAAAGTTACTGTAGTAGTGTGTTTGTAGCGTGCCAGAGTGCGATATAGTGCATTGCAAATTGGAAATTATGCACTGTAGCACACTAGGATCCGCTATAGTGTGTTAGACACTATAATTTGCATGTCATAGTGTACTAGATCCCGTCGTATCACACTAGACACTGAAATTAGCATGTCGTAGCGCCAGAGCTTGCTGAAGTGCACTAGACATTAATATTAGCACGCCATAGCGCGTTGGACACTGTAATTTGCATGCCGTAGCATGCTAGAGCTCGTTGCAGTGCGCTGAATCATGATTTTCCGTATATTTGAGAAATGTTTAGAATTGTCAACCCCTCCAAGGACCTCTAAACTCTCTTGAACTTTTAAGTCTATAAAAGAAAAACTTGAGTGACACCTTAGAATACTTAAAAGTTTATCAAAAAATTTATGACGATTAAAGATTGAAAAGGAATAAGTGACGGACAATTTTATCATTTTCCCTTGACAGCCCACTGTATAAGCCCCCAAACACCCCTTTGGGCTCCAAACCAGCCTTTTCCTACAACTTTAGAAAGAGAGAGAGAGAAGAAGGAGAAAAGAAGAGAAAATTGAAGAAAATCTAAGAAATTGCTAGATCCTCAACCCTTCATATACTTTTTCGACATTTTTGCATATTTGGCTTCTCTTCTATATTTTATAGCTTTTAATTGGTTTAAAATATTTTGTTTAGTGATGATTTGTTGTTGTAGAAGGGATGGTTGAACCTCTTCCACAAGAAGAAATCGCACGATTTTTATTAGATTTGGTTAAAATAGCTCTTGTCTTACTTGAGAGAATACATGCATTTCATGGCAGATTTGTAAATATTGATGTTGTTCTTATGGTTGAAAATAGAGAGAAAATAGGGAAAATAATGTTGAGATAAAGAAAGTGCATTAAAACCCTAATATAATAAGGTCCTATAAAAGGGTAAAAGTATAGTTTCTAAAAAATAAGCTCAAAGGTTAAGAGAGGGAGAGATTTTAGACAACTACACAAAACTAAAGCATTTGTACACCATTATATTCTGCATTTAGGATACTTTTACTTAGGGTGCTTTTCTCACATATGCATGTGTCTCACCTATAGGGAAGGAAAACTTAATTGATCCAAACCTCGAGTCATCAACTTTAAGACCCTGCATCTAGGCCTTCTGCATATAGTGAGTGACATTTTTCTAATCTTAGTATATTTTCTAAATATGTTTTATATCAACTAAAGCCTATTTTGAAACACGTTCATATGTTCATACTATAATAAGGGGAAACAATTCAGTTATGTTCTTAATTCAAGTATATACATATGATTTCATGATTTTATGAGTTCATGAGGACTTGGTGTTTCGGCACCTAGACTATGATGTCAAGCAACCATCTGGAGTAGGTGGACGTTCTACTTGCAGTTCATGATATATGCATGATTATTTTTCTAGTTGAGGAACTAGACGTCAAAGACTGTGTTAGTTTGGGCGAGGAGTGAGGACCCCCAGTACAGGCTACACAGTATAGTAGCGCCTGACATGTTTATATTTTACTTAGTGAGGACCTAGATTATGTTTATGGTTTTACTGCTCCAGACACTTTTGGTTTTGCACATCTGACCAGAGCTACATACATTTATGTATATATGTTGAGTTGATGTTTATTTATGATTTTTTAATGGTTCTTGCTTGATATTGTTATAAGGATTTCAACTTTGCAACGTGACAATAACTTCTATAATTTCATGATAAATTTTTTATGTTATATATTATACTTGAACGATTCCATAAAACGTGCTTATGAGTGACATAATTAAGAACTCTGACTGTTTTTACTAAGTTTAGTTAGATTACTATTCACAAGGATTCCAGTTTCACCCAATTTTTTTTCCCTACAAATATTGAGCCATCTAGTTTGGGCTTTAGAGTCACACACAACTCGTACTTTTTGTTACACTTCATACCGCCAAATTGGGCCAAGCTTTAGGATTTTTGATTTGATTGTACATGTATTTTATAGGACATGCAATATACAAATTTTCGTATTAAATAGTTATTAATGGATGTATGGACTTCTAAATATTTAGAAATTTATTTGATGATGTGCAGTTAATTTTATGTGATAAATTATATAGTTGTTGAGCATGCTATAGGTGTTAAATAAATGTCAAGTGTTAGTTACAAACTTTGCTACAGGATGACATTATGTTTTAGTCATATATTGAATGACATTTGCGCAGCCTATATATATATATATATATATATTGATATGTTGCTTAAGTTAAATATGTACTTAGATATAGAGCCCATAGAGCAACATGTGATAGAGTTATAGTGACCGGTATGTTGCCAAAATTCTAGCCGGTAGTATGTTGATTACTATCCCACTGTCATGTCTTACTTTGAAAAGGAGAGTAGGGTATGACATCATATGTTAATAACTGTTTACACTTGATAAACACGTGATGTCTCTCTTGGCACATATATTGTCCTCTGTTTACCCTTGACATGCTTCGCTATATCATATGTTGTTAACTGTATACACTTGTTAAATATGTGGTGTCTCTTTTAACATATATATTGTCTTCTATTTACACTTGACAGGGAGGCGGTATCTCATATATAATCAATTATTTACACTTGAGAGGCTACACTTGACAGAAAGGTGATGTCTCATGCATTGTCTTGTTTACACTTGGTAGACTACAGTTGACAAACAAGACTTGTCTCATATAGGCAAGCCCTATCTCATTAGTGTCAACTCGAAGGTAGAGCAATAAAGCGATTATTTTGGAACCAAAAATTTTAAGTCTTAAAATTTCAAGTTTTATAATATTATCTATATAAATTAGTCAACTATAACTTAATCATCTTCTCATAACTCTTAACTTTTTTCTCTTATTTATCTCATAATTAAAATTTTCTATTCCTAAAACAATTATCTTTTTCTAATGTATATATTGATTATAAAATTATATTAACAGTTTCTATAAGTGTTAATTAGATGGAAAGAAGTTGTTTAAAACTAAAATTGATAAAATCTTGTTTAAGATTAGCAATATCTCAAGAAAGATTAAATGTATTATTCATATCAGCAATTGAAAAAATTTTTAAAAAAATGGAGTATAAAAATTTAATTAGCAGTTTTGCGTCTCGAATGAGCAAGTTAAATTTTAAATAAGAATTTATATTGATTTTATTAAAAAGATGAAAGGCCTCGGTTTTAAGTATGATTTCAGGCCACAAAAATCATTAAGCTGCATTGTCTCGTGTATTGTCACTTGTCTACACTTGACAATTTTCTTTTATGTTATTGTCAAATTTTACATTTATTTTTTTAATTTATTAATTTCATTTGTATATTAATTTTTTATAAATCATTTTTATTTATTCATTCAAAATAATAAGTTGATATTATAGTTATTCTTAAAATAAAATTTTTATAGAGGATATGAAATTAATAAATTGTTTAAATTAAATAAAAATTGATACTATCAAAATATCACAAAAATTATATTTTTTTATAAAAATTAACAATAATAAAGTAATATATAAATGTAAAAGGATAATATTGAATACAAATAAAAAAAATCTCATTATATGTAATTGTCACGTGACCTATAAGTCCAAAAAAATACATAAAATTTTTCTTTAAAAAAATTATTCATTAAAATATCAAACTATTATTTGAACAAAGAAAAAAACATGATGCACAAAAAATTAACATGAAAAAATAAAATTAATAAATTAAAAAAAATGTATAAAAATAGTAATAGAAGACACTAAAAAGAAAAATCTCAAGTATTCACGGGTACAGATGGCAATATACGAGACGTGGCAGGACTTGGCTGCTGCCTTGGTGGTCACAATAAAGGGGTACCATTAGTGTGGGAGAGCAAGAGAAAGTGAAAAAGGATTTTTATTAGAATAATAGTTCAAGTCATAGTCAACATTTACAGCATGTCATCCCAAGTTGTTTGAGTGGTGAGTTTAATACAAAATAAATATATTCTAAAATTTTTAAAATTAGATAATTAACCTGAAATTTTGCTAAAAACTAACCATTTAAATAGCTTGGCTTTCTAAAAATTATAAAAAATTTTATTGCTGTCAATCAAGTCCTGCTATCACTCACTTTGAAAGATTTGACAATTGGACAGTGGATAGTAGAAATGGACAAGATGCAGGACTTTTCTACCGATAGATTTTTGTCCGATTGAATTATTTTTCTTAATTGATTTGGATCTCGTCCGTTTCTACAATTTAAAAAGCTTTTGAGTCAAATATCTTAAATTTAAAACTAATTTAATTGCTTTAAATAATTTTCAACTATTTAATTTTTTTCAAAAAGTTTATAGAAAAGATTTCTCTTATTTATATTTTTGGAAAATAAAAGGTATCCAAATAAAAAAGTTTTGAGTCAAATATCTTAAAGTAAAAAATAAACTTAACTTCTTTAAATGATTTAAACTATTTAATGCTTAAAAAAAGTAAAAACATACTCTCCATCTCCAAATTTACTTAAATGATACTTAATCTTATTTTTTAATGAAAAAATACTTTTTTCTATTTAACTAATAGTTATTTAGCGATTTTATTAAAAAAGATGTGAGCATGACCCCATGTCACCTGTTTTGATTGTCTATCTGATCAAAAATTAAAATATTATTTATTTTACTTAGAAAATTTAAATTTTTAAATTAAAATTTTAAAAATAAAAAGTCTAACCTTTCGATAACAAGATTTTACTATTTTTGAATTTTTATTTTATAAATTAGAGATATAAAAGAAATAGGAATGAAACAAAAATTAATGTAGTTCAACATAATTAGTCTCTATTTATAAGAGATAATAATTATAATATTATAATATTTAATTTTTTTAACAAATATTTATATTACACATATATTTATAAGTATACGTAGAATTATGATAATTTTTTTATCTCTTCTTGTAATTATGTTAACTTTTCACTAATGAGATATAAATATACTTTTCCAAATCTTATATCTCAACAAGACAAATTACAAATTAACATGTTTGCAGAACGTTGGGTATTAACAGTGCAATTTCCAATCCCTTATCCTCCGACCGACCTGAGTCGTGAGTCCCTGAAATTATGAAAGTTGGGTATTAACAATGCAATTTGAACAATTGACAAAACCAGGAATTCTGTGAGAAAGCTGCCCCATTCCCATATAAAATGACTATAATAATTTAACTAGCTTTCACCTAATTCAATTCCAAATACTAATCGTGTCTGTTAATAATGCAATCACCAACCCATTATCCTCCAATCAACCTGGTGGTGAGTGTTGGAATAAAATGACTATAATAATCTGACTAGCTCTTATCCAATTCAAATCCAAACACGAATCCGTTCTGTTTATCATGCAATAGTTTGCATGGGTTACATGTGCTTCATCTCCCAAATTAAATACCTATGAAATTCTCCTATAAATAGCACGCAAACTCTTCCTCAAATATCAACCTTAGGAGTGAAGAAGAAAGGCCTTGCTACACTTAGCAATCTAGAAAACTCTTTCTTTCTCATTTTCGAAACAAAGAAAAGATGGAAAAAGCTTCGCAAGCTGAGGTTTCTCGTCGCACTGCCAACTTCCATCCTACGGTTTGGGGAAAGCATTTCCTCACGCATACTTCTGAAGCCCAGGTAAAAATGGAACTATTTATTGCCACTTTGGTTCCCATGTTTTTCCATATACTCAATTACGGGCTTCCTCTTTTGGAATTTTTTCAATAAGGTCCTTCCATATGTTATTCTGTCAAGTCCACACAAAAGCATGTGAACATGAAAATGTGATTGTACTTACTAATTAAACTACTTTGTGCAGGAAACTGAAGTCGGCATGGAGGACAAATTTGAGCAACTGAGAGAACAAGTTGGGAAAATTCTACAAGCTGAAGCTGACAAGCCTTCGGAAAAATTGAAATTAATTGATGCAGTGGAGCGCCTCGGCTTATCTTACCACTTCGAGACTGAGATTGAGGCTGCACTGCAACGTATATATGAGGAGTGGCAAGAGCTTGATGATGACAAAGAAGGTGGTGATCTATACACTGTCTCTCTCTGGTTTAGGTTACTCAGACAACAAAGATATCCAATCTCTTCGGGTCCGTCAAGTACACTCTATCTTGTTCAGAGGACGCTTTATCTCATCTTAAACAAACAAACAAAGTAAAACTTAAAATATGACTTTTTCTAAGTGAAAGTATGAAACATTTGATTTAAAATATCACAGACCAACCAGATTCCATGAACCCTAATCAAGGGCGTCCTTTTTATGGTCATTTTCTCAAATATTAGACCTTTTTGTATATATTCAAAGAACACCAGAAGGAAAATAAAGAAGAAAGCCATGAAAGAAAAAGCCTTTACACATGTACTCTAATTCATGTGCATCCTATTTATGAGCCTTTTTTCCTTTCTAACTCATCTTGTTGCTTTAAGCAGATGTGTTTGAAAGGTTTAAGGATGGCGATGGAAACTTTAAGGAATCCTTAATTGGTGATGTACGAGGAATGTTAAGCCTGTATGAAGCTGCCCATCTAGGGATACGTGGAGAAAAAATATTGGATGAAGCAGTGGACTTTACCACCTCCCACCTTCGATCTATGCTGCCCAATTTAAGCAGTCGTCGTGCAGCTCAGGTACGCCATGCCCTTAACCAAACTATTCGAAGGGGCGTACCAAGGTTAGAGGCAAGGTTTTACATATCCTTCTATGAAGCAGAAGACTCGCACGACAAAGTTTTGCTCTCCTTGGCAAAGTTAGACTTCAACCTGTTGCAGAAAATGCATCAAAGAGAATTAAGAGAACTCACAATGTAAGATCCAGTTCATTTACATGTACTTTCTCTCTTAAATACTTTACATATTTATTCTATTTTTTGATCCATATTTTAGGTGGTGGGAGGATTTAAAAATTGCAGAGAAGCTGCCTTTTGCACGCGACAGGCTTGTGGAGTGCTACTTCTGGATATGGGCAGTCTACTTTGAGCCAAAATATTGCTTCGCAAGGATGATACTTAGCTCTGTGACTTCCTTGACCTCCCTGTTAGATGACATCTATGACGTCCATGGGACCTTGGAAGAAATTACTCTCTTAACCGAAGCATTTCAGAGGTTTTGACTCAATAATTTATCATGAAATTCTAAAATTTATGCAAGAGAAAAACAGTACTTGTATATTTACACAAGGTACTCGATTTTAATTATTTAGGTGGGAAATGAGTGCCTCGGATCAACTTCCGGAGTACATGAAGCCACCGTTTCAAGCATATTTGAACCTTTTCAGCGTGGTTGAGAAAGAACTGGCCTTGGAAGGAAGATCTTACCGTGCAGACTATGCAAAATTTGTTGTAAGCCCATTTGTCAAAATTGTTATTAAAATAAGATTATAAGTAAAATTTGCTTAGATTAATATTAATCCACATTGTTTAAATCCCACAGATTAAAGATCTAGTAAAAGCATACCTTGAAGAAGCTAAATGGTTCCATGAAGGCCGAGTTCCAACTATGGAAGAGTACATGAGAGTTGCACTAGTGACAAGTTGCTACAAAATGCTTGCAACTGTTTCTTACGTCGGCATGGGAGAAATCGTTACCAAAGAGACCTTCGATTGGGTGTGCAGCGATCCATTGATCGTTAGAGCTTCGTCTCTGATTGCTAGGGTTATGAATGACATAGTCGCGCACAAGGTATATCTTTATAATCAGTGGAAGGAATTTACTCGTTGGTTTTCCATTGCCAATAACATCAAAAATTCAAATTAAACCGAGCCGAACTCCTTTATTTGGTTTTTACAGTTCAGTGGGATTTCAAATAGTAAAGAACTAATATATCTATTTCGATTTTATCCCAAAAAGAGGGGAAAAAAAAACTAAGTCCAATTGAATAATCTCACAATATTACCCATTAGGTAAAAACTTAGCCCAATGTTTGTGGATAAATGACAGTTCGAGCAAGAGAGAGGGCATCCACCTTCGGCCGTTGAAGTTTACATGAACGAACACGGGGCATCAGAGGAAGAGGCTCTCGTGGAACTGCAAAAGCTGATTACAAATGCATGGAAAGACATAAACGCAGAGTTCTTGCATCGCCCAACAACAATCTCCACCCCAATCCTCATGCGGATTCTCAACTTTACGCGTTTTTTAGATGTTGTGTACAAAGGTGAAGATCGATATACTCACTCTCAAGGAAGCCTTAAAGATTTCGCCACTTTAGTTTTTGACAAGCCTTTACCAATATAAGAATGAGAATATATGCATGTATATATCATGTATGCACCAACGTGCGTCTACCTGCACTTAGAGGTGATAATTGTGCTTGTAACAAAATTTGAATGTGAAAGTTTCTATCCCTAGAATATATAAGAATCTGCTTTCTTAGAATCAATGTAATACTGTACAAGTTATGAAGGTGTGTAATAGCAATATTTGTGGTTGCTTTTGTAGATTTTTAACGGGTCAATTATTCAGTTATATTTTAAGTAGTCGCAAACAAATTGCTCACAATTGTTCAATCATCGGAAAATCATAATTAGTTTTTGATAAATAATTACTGTGAATAAGACTTAATAGAATTTGATTAATTCCTCTTTTTGTCATCAAAGTAGAGAACAAAACCAAGAATTCTCTTTCTTCACCGTCAATCAAATTACTATTTGTGATCCAAATATCTATTTTATAACCAATCCAATCACTATTCATGTTTTCTTTTCTTTTTTTTTTTTGAATTAATAAGTAGATCGCTTCACTTGTATAACTTAAATATCTCGCATTTTTCAAAAAAATAATTCAATTGATAGGATTTAGTATGATGCTTATGAGATCGATGATATTAATAACATTGATATTTAAATATCTCAATCATCTAGGGCTACACACATAACCCAGGATTTTATTTTATCATCAATCTAATACTCATTCACATTTTTTCTTTTTTTTCTTTTTCTTATTAATGAATAGACTCCTTATTTGCATGATTTAAATATCTCGAATTTCTCAAAAGAATAATACAATTTACAGGACTTAGTATGATACCTATGAGATCAATGATATCAATGAGATTGATATTCAAATATCTCGATCATTCATGGATATATATATATATATATATATAGCCATGATGATTGAGATATATTTAATAACAAGAGTCCAACCCACACCCACGTTAACCTGCGTGCCCACAATTAAACATTCATTGTAAGATTAGGATGGGTGGATTTAAAGTAAAACGAAAGACCTTCCAAATATGTAGTTGAACAAAACTACTACATACACAACTAGAAAGCTCCAATAGTAACGTCACATTTGCATTAGTACAAAGTGAAAAATCGGGGATGAACATTCCCAAATAATTCAAAAGCCTACTTCAAAGGGGCACCAGTTTGAGTTCATGCAGTTCTCAACTTCTATTGAGTTCATATAGCTATATATCTTCTCAACGCACAATTTTGTTATAAATAAAAGATTATCAAATAATCTGAACAAAACTCCTGACCTACTGAAAAGGATAACTATGTTGTAAGAAGCTATTGCTTTCCTAAAAATGTGATGCCTTGAGAAATGACATAGATTGTACCTATAATATGGAATTACTGACAATCATTCGAATCTGTACCCATATGCTAGAGGTGGCGGTCTCACATTGTTTTGAGGTGGAGGTTATGTTCTAGGTCTAGCATACTCTACAAATATAACCCATACGTCCGAGAACTACAAAAAACAAAAGACAAGATAACATCACTGCTAATTCCTAGTAATCTATCCTTGGCACCATAATTCAGAAGTGAACAGAAAACCTTAATATCTACTCAAATGTCATATTTATAAACCAATCAAAATTCAATTCAAGAACTTAGAATCAAATGCAATATAGTAACGGATTTTTATGGATACAAAGTATAAACTGCATAGTCCCTGGAATGAGCTAGGACAACCCAGTTCTACTAATATGACACATTTGAAAGCATGCCTGGGAATATCTGACCAGTGCAGTGACTAGAACTTGAAAAAATTTAAATAAAAAAATCAAAAATAATATCAAAAGATGTCAGGAATGGGTAAACATGCAGGTATTGAGTTGCAGAATTCAATTGTGGTGCCGGGAAACTTTGTGGTGGTTGGCCACAGAGAAATAAAGTGACAAATTTTGATGGAGGGCAATGGCAAGAGATTCAGATAGTTGAGGGAAAGAAACACCACAATGATTAAGAATTCAGAGGGGGCAAAAGGAAAGAAGGGTTTTAGGGCTTTGTTGCTTAGGTTAGTTTTCTAACCAAAAGTGGGACCAGAAAATCAAATCAACTATACAACCACCCACCCATCCATCACAAAGCCACTTAACTGCCCCAGCAAGCTTGGTTAGGATCAGCTCAAGCCACACTACAAGAAAATAGGTTATTTTCGATAGACAAATTCTGTCGAAAAAGGCAATATTTTTATTAGAAATGAACATTTCTAACGAAATTTTTGACGGAGAGATTACCGTTGAAAAAATAATTGTCGAAAATGATTTCTGATAGAAAAGGCTTTTCGTCAGAAATTTTCGACAGAACAATTTTGTCAGTAAAAAAAACTCTGTTGGAAATGAAGTTTGTCCGACGACGAAATTTTCTGACAGAATTTCTGGTGAAAATTTTGTCGAAATTTTTTGACAGAATTTCTTGAAAATTTTGTCGAAAATTTCTGACAGACTTTCCGGCCGAATTTCCGTCAAAAATTTCTAGCGACATTGCAGCAAACTATTTTATTATTTTTATTTAATATTATATATATTTGTTCTGGGCCTGTCCTTCATGGAAATCTGACCATTGGATTGTTGTTCACCCACCCGGAGCACTTGATCTTGGTTTGAGACACAGAGCATGGATCTCCTCAAAGAGTGAACGGTGCCGTTAGAATACACGGCGTTCAGGTATATGTTTGATGATCTGTTGCACTCGGTAATGTAGACGAGGGGGAGGGGCGATGTGGTGCTGAAAGCTTCAAGAGAAAGGATGAAGGGGGTGGCAAACGGCGTGGGGAAGTGGCTATTGCACTACAAGAAATATGTAAATTACCGACGAAAAAAAAGGGTCGGTAAGGCAGAAATTTGTGTCGGTAATAGCATTACCGACGCAAAAACCGATGCAAAACCATTTGTTGAAAAAATTGCCATTGGAAAAAATTTACCGATGCAAAAAATTTTGCGTCGGAAATTTTTGACAAATTTTGGGTTGTAGAATGTGTCAAAAATTACAGACGCAATGATTGCGTCAGAAAATACCGACGCATCGGTCACGTCGAAAATTACCGACGCAACGATGCATCGAAAAGAAATAAAATTTTTATTTTTTCTTAATTATTAAATATTAAATTATTTTATTATTAATTATTAAATTATTTTTTATTATTAATTATTTAATTTTTAATATTAATTTTAAAAATATTTGAAATATATATTTTATGATAATTTATTTAAGACATTTATATAAAACTGAAATAACATGTGTATAAATAATAGTAAAATATCTTATTACAAACATAAAATAGTGTATCACTAAACATATTTATGAAACAAAATCTTAAAAAAAGATTACTCCTGACAGCCGCCATCGCCCGACTAAGATGCAGAAGAGTTAGAATCGTGAGCAGGTGCTGGAGGGTATAACTGATCAGGTGGTGTGCTCCTCATCCCTTCAACCACCTTAATCAGGTGTTGAAGGGTAAGCTCCATGCTCCCCACCTTCCCCCGAAACTCCTGATTCTCCTGACAGAAAGTCTGCACCTCCGATCTCACGGACTGATCCGCACTGTCGGATGGAGGATAGTGGACTAACTAAGAAGAACTCTGCTGTCCATGACCGTATACATGGCCGAAAGCTCTCCCCCTAACGCACTTCTCCTACAGCTGAGTGTTTGCAATCCGCTGAGATTCTGGAGTAAACGTCTCCTTAGGTGTTGACTGGGAAGACTGCGCAGTTTGGAAGTTAGCCTACATACACAAAGTATATCATAAAATAAGTTTAATAATTAAAGATGTTAATTATAAAAAGTTAATAAATAATATAAGTATGCTTACATAAATTTAATAAAGATGCTAAATAAAATTTATTTACATAAGTCTTCTCCGATCGCTGGTCCACCCACATTTCCTCACCATCTTTCTTCCTAACATGCGTATACTTAAAAACCTCAAAAAAATGGGGAGTCCTCCCGGTTTCTTCTTCCTGCAATAATACATAATAAAAATTTTGTGATTATTTATAACTATCAGATAAAAATAAAACTTATGTACAGAAATAAAACTTACCATTCTTATAGCATGCTCGTATAGCGAAATAGAGCCTCCTGTGTAGAGAGAACCGCTTTTTTCCAAACTACGGTTCTCTTTATTCTAGGAGCTTACCCTACTAAACCTCTATCCTCTCCAATAAGTCTGAAACTCCTCCCACACAGAAGACGGGATCCAGTCTGGTCTGCCTCTAATCCGAGCATCTTGAAGCATATCAGATAGCCTATGAGATCCACGAGTACTGAATATCCGTCTAATGGCTGGCTTGTCTCGTGGATCCCATGTACAATATTTCTGCATGAAGACAGAAATAAACAGTTAATAAAATATCAATTAATATTAAAGATAAAAAAATATTTAACCATGACTGAATTGATATACGAACCCAGAATTCATCAAACCACAAATCACGAGGAACTGTCCTCCATGTAGGATAACACGACGTGAACTTCGATCGAATGACCGCTGTGATGGCATGAGCAGCAGCTGTCGAATGATGAAATCTGTAACAGCAAAAAATTATAAAAATAATACTGATATTTGATGCATTAAGAAATATTTATTAAAAGTTTTTGAATAATACTTACCTGACGTCACCAACGGGCCTAATCAACGTATTTCCAAAACTGCTACAACATGTGCCAAATGATCCGACTCGAGCAAGGTCGGACGGAGAAGAATCTGGTACGAGAACTGAAGGAGCAGTACTATTAATAGAGGTAGCCGCACTGTAGGCAGATGCTGGTGAAGTAGGTCCTTTAGCAGTAGATGGAATAAGCACGTATCCGGGAGTAGGCATGAACTGAGGAGGTCGCGACACGTACTGAGAATGTGGAGCCTCGTAATCATAATAGGCACAAGTAGAATCGTGGGGCTCCCTGATAATGACTGATGGCAAGGGGCCTGATGGGTGGTGTACAGGAGGATGGCGCTGCTTCTTCGAGCAGCCAATATCTATCCGCTTACCCTTATCGGATCTACGCTCAAAATCCATCTATATTGATAGATATATATAAATATAATTTTTTTTCTTAAAATTACATAAGATAGAATGAAGTATTACTTAACTTATTTTAAATTAATAAATAATTTTTTTTAAAATTGATATGTAATTTGTTTTTTAATAACCTCTATAGTTCCAAAATTAAGAAAAGAAACAAATTATTATATAATGAAATAAAACATATTAATTACTAAAAAATATAGTAGAAAATTCATTGTCACAAAACATACAAAACAAAAATACAACAATTCAATCTGAACAACTTTGATCATCCTCATTCGCTACCTCTTCATCCTCCTCTTCTTCCTTATAATCTCCCTATGGTTCGGTGTTATCATCGTATTCAATAAATTCTTCCTCCTCATCTTCATTTTCGTATTGATCATCTTCTATCAGTCGTTCTTGATCCAACTGTCCTGGATCAATCTCGTCGTATAATCCTGCTTCATGACGCAATCCATCTAATGGATCGACATCAATTATAGGCATTACATGAGACATAGACCCTTCTTGAGAAACTTTTTTAGCACTTACATTCTCAATTTCTATTCGCTCGGTCGGTTTTGTTTATATAACCACCCACCAATGGGCCTTGTCCCTTCGAATGGCTGGATAAGGAATATAATAAACTTGTCTAGTATTTTGAGCAATGATGAACGGATCATATTGATTATATTCCTTACTGCAATTAACCTCAACAATGTTATAAAGGAGATGAACTCTTGTACCACGAGGTCTTCTTGGATCAAACCATTTACACAAAAATAAAACAACCCTTTTTATAGGTTCGCATGGATATTCCAATTCTATAACTTCTCGAATGACACCATAATATTCAATTTCTCCCACACTGTTAACTCCTTTTACACATATACCACTGTTTACAATTTTCCTTCCTCGGGAGTATTCATCTGTGTGGAACTTATAACCATTCACAAAATACTTGTGGTACGATCTCACACTTAAATTTGGCCCCAATGCTAAATCACGTAAGTACGGATTTGTGACACTATTGGCAGGATCGTGCACCTATTTATAATATATATGAAAAAAATTTAACTACATAAAATAATATCATAACTTCATGTGTAAATGATATACTTACGTAAGCTTAAACCAGGCAAAAAATTCATTTTGAATCCATGACCCAGCATCTTCTTGACTTATGCCATTTAAATGTTAAAAAAAATTGCAAATAAAAAAATAAACAACACTACGTTATTTATCAACCTATAAATGTCATAAAAATAACTCGAATAATATTGAAGTAAAACTTACTCAATGAATGGTTGTACTTCATTGCAATTTAAAAGAACGTGCAAAGTTGCAGAATACATCTCTTGTTCTGATAGATATCTATTTGCACAAGCTCTAGAACTACAACCAGGTTGATTAAAAATTAAGAGCGTTGGGAGACAACTGCTCACACCACCATCATCATTTCGAGGTAGTCTCATTCTAGATGACAACAAGCCGGCCTTGAAATAATATGAAGTGAAATGTGAAGTTTCACAGTCAAGTATTGCACACATATGGAACCCTCAACTCGTGCTTTATTCTTTACAGATCTTTTAAACTCTCCCATGCACCTTAAAATATATAAACCAAAACATTAAATGACATTATTCTTTACAATTATGTCACGAATATACCAAAAAAAATTTGGACTAAGACCATTTAGAACATTACCTTTCAAATGAATACATCCATCTGTATTGAACAGGACTTCCAACTCTGGCCTCATATGGAAGGTGTACAATTAGATGCTCCATTGAATCAAATAATGCTGGTAGAAAAATTCTTTCAAGTTTACACAATATTACTGGAATATTTTGCTCTAGATGCAATAAATCTTCCTCTCTGAGTGTAGTGGAGCATAAATTCTTAAAAAACTGACTTAATTCAGTAAGAAGTTTCCACACAACATTAGGTAAAAAATCGAAAGCAATCGGAAGTAGGCACTCCATAAATATATGACAATCATGACTTTTCATTCTATTTACATTACTTGTTTGTGGATCAAAACACCTTGCCAAATTAGAAGCAAATCCATTTGACATTTTCAATTCTCTAACCCAATTGCACACAGCTCTTCTTTCATCAACAGTTAGACTGTACTTTACTTTCGATTTCACAATTTTTCCATTAGGCAACGTGACAAGTTCCATATCCCGCCGCCTACAAATCTCTGCCAAGTCAATCATTGCTTTGATATTATCTTTTGTTTTCAATCTGATATCCATTACAGTATAAAAGATATTATCAAAAACATTTTTTTCAACATGCATCACATCAAGATTATGTCTAATCAAAAGCATTTTCCAATACGGAAGCTCCCAAAATGTACTCTGCTTAGTCCAATTATGGTATACCCCGTATCCTGGTAATTTAGATCAACCATGCTTAGCCACTTTGGGAAGAAAGTAAACTCTATCCCACAATTGTTCACCAGATAGTCTAGGTGGCGGCTCATCAGTTTCAACCCTATTCTTTATAAAATCTCTTTTATTCCTCCTAAATACATGATCACACGGCAAAAATTAATGATGACAGTCAAATCATGAATTCTTACCACCATGCTTTAGAGTAAAAGCATTTGTTTTCTCTATACAATAAGGGCAAGCCAATTTACCAACAGTCATCCACCCAGACAACATTCCATATGCAGGAAAGTCATTAATTGTCTAAATTATGGCTCCACGCAACATAAAATTTTGTTTTGTACAAACATCATACGTCAAAACACCTATGTGCCACAATAACTTCAATTCATCAACCAAAAGCTATAAATAAACATTAATTAAGCTCTTGAGATTTTTCGATTCAGGTATAATACATGTCAAAAACATGTAAGATTTTGTCATACACATTTCTGATGGAAGATTATAAGGAGTGATAATTACAAGGCAACAAGAATATGACTTGTACAACTGACTAAATGGAGTAAAACCATCAGAACATAATCCAAGCCTTATATCCCGAGGCTCAATTGCAAAGTTAGGATATACTCGATCAAAGTGCTTCTATGCTTTCCCATCTGATGGATGACTCAAAACACCCCGAGATTGCCTATTTTCATAATGTCATCTCATATGAGGTGAAGAACTCATTGATGCATATAACCTTTGCAATCTTGGAATAAGTGGCAAATAATGCATCGACTTTACTGCCACATTTTTTAAATTTCCCTTTCCTACTCTACGTGATTGATATCTTGGTTTCTGACAAAATTTACATGAAAGTTCATCAATGTCATCTTTGTATTACAACATATAATCATTCTCACAACAATCAATTTTCATAACTTGCAACACTAAATTTGACACCAATTTTTTAGCCTCGTAATAAGATCTCAGTATGCAAATATCCTCATAAGGATTCGTTTCACATATAAGCTCAACCATCGAATCAAAACACTACTGCGCAACATTCCAATCAGACATGAAGCTCATTATTCTAGTTACAACAGACAATTCAGAATGACGAGACTCTTGTCATAATGGTCTATTTACTGCATTCAGTAAGTCAAAAAAATTTTGAGCATCAGTATTAGGAGCATCATCCATTCTCTGCTCAAAATGAGCATAATACTCAGGCCTACTAGAATCATATATCATCTTCTGATATCTATTTAAATTCTCAGGTTGATTACTCGGAGAATCTCTAACATTATAAGCCCTACTTATTTCAACATTGGGCTCCTCTCCAAGATAAGTCCAATACCAATACCCTTCCATAAATCCCTTTTGACAAAAATGAATCTTAACTGTATTAGGTTCTAAATATTTCAAACATTTACATTTACAACAAGGACACCAAGCAACCTCTCTCTTATGAATTCAGGTTGTTGGCAAACATACGAGAGGAACTCATCAACACCATTCACAAATTCCGGTTTCAATCCCCTTCTACCCGCGTGAAGCCTATTATACATCCACCGACGATGTTTTGAAATTTCCATATCTATGAATAATCAATCAACAAAAATATGTTCTATTTGTTATCACGTTCAAAATTTTATTTTAATTAAATTAAATATATAACTACTTAAATACAACATATTTCTAAAAATTTATGATTAATCTGAATTTATGTCATTTACCTTGATTTACAATAGTTATAAGCCTTATTAAATATTACTTTCAAGATATCTCTTTAATGATTAAATAATATTTTTAATTTTAATTTTAATTCATTAAATTTGTAGTTATAATATTTATTAATTAATATTTTAAAATATATTTCAAGTGTCATTAAATAAATAAATAAAATATTATTTCAATTCTTTATATAATTTTAATGGGTCAAACTAGCATAATTTTTTAAAATACTTTATTAAACAATATTCTAATAACATTTTATTTCATTAGTTTATTTTATTTGTTTAAAAAATATGTTAATAATATTTTAAATTACTATTTTATTTTTCTAAATAATAGTTTAAATTAATACTATTATTGGGCCTTTGTTAATAATATTCTAAATAAATATTTTATTTTTTAACATAATAGTATAAATTCATACTATTATATTGGATTTGTTAATAATATTTTAAATTCATATTTATTTTTTAAAATAATAGTTTAAATTAATACTCTCCAGTGGACTTTGTTAAATTTTATTTTATTAATAATACTTTATTGGGCTTTGTTAACAATATTTTAAATTAATATTTTATTTTATTAAAAAATAGTTTAAATTAATACTATTTATTAGGTTTTGTTAATAATATTTTACATTAATATTTTATTTTTTTAAATAATAGTTTAAATTTACTCTCTAGTAGACTTTGATCAATTTTATTTTATTAATAATAGTTTATTGGCTTTGTTAACAATATTTTAAATTAATATTTTATTTTATTAAAAATAGTTTAAATTAATAATATTTACTAGATTTTGTTAATAATATTTTACATTAATATTTTATTTTTTAAAATAATAGTTTAAATTTACATTCCATATTTTAAATTAATACTCTCTAGTGGACTTTGTTAATAATATTTTAAATTCAAATTTTATTTTATTAATAATAGTTTATTGGGCTTTCTTAACAATATTTTAAAGTAATATTTTATTTATTAAAAAATGTTTAAATTTATATTATTTATTGAGTTTTATTAATAATATTTTACATATATTTTATTTTTAAAAATAATATTTTAAATTAATACTATTTATTGGATATTTTAAATAATATTTCAAAATATTTTAAATATTTAATTTTAAAATATTTTAAAAAAACAATTGGGCAAGGCTGCCCAGCGGAGACTAGGCTGCTAGGCCAGGCCTAGCGGCCCAGCTGGGCTACCCCAGCCGGACCAGCCCAGAGGCCCAACTGGGCTACCAAGGCTGGGCAAGCCCAGCCCGTTATACAAAATTTAAAAAAAAAAACATAACACAACATTACATAACCATATGCATAACACAACGTTAAAAAAAATGATAAACAACTAAACATGTATATATATACATGTTCATAACCATATGCATTGCATGCAGTGTATAAATCTAAACAAACGGGAGAGACAAATCGTACTTGTGGTGCGGTGCGGCGACGGAGTGCCTGATAGGCTGGCGGCGGAGGAGAAAAAAACCAGAGAGAGAAACGGGAGAGAGCACACAGAGCCAGAGAAGAAAGCCGGGGCCAATTTATAGAAGGGGTTACTGATGCACTACGTTGGTAATGTGTGTCGGTAACCCCTCAATTGATGAGCCTCGAAAAATGTGACACTGCGCATTACTGACGCAACTATTTCAAATTTCCAACGCAAATTTGTGTCGGTAATATAAATAATTATTTTTTTAATATTACCGATACAATATATTGCGTCGGTAATGTTATATTTTTGATATTATTTTTATACTAATTACCAGTTATCGAAGATTACCAACGCAGATATTGCGTCGGTAATATTTTTTTGTTTTTATTTATTACCGACGCACTATTGTGCGTCAGTAATATTTTATTTGTTTTTTTATTTATTACCGCGCACCATTGTGCGTCGGTAATATTTTTTTTTTTTTTATTTTTTTACCGACTCACTATTGTGCGTCGGTAAGATTTTATTGGATTTTTTATTTTTTACCAACGCATTTTATGCGTCAGTAATATTTAACAAAAAATTTACCGATGAAAATATTTCATCGGTAAATTTTCGATGCATTTTAGTGTTGATATTGCCTCGGTAAATTACCGACGCTTTTTTGCATCAGAAATCTTGTCTGTATTTCGATAAAATTTTTTTGCGTTGGTAAATTGCGTCAGTAATTAGCCATTTTTTTATAGTGTTGTAATTGACAAATTGGCCATTGGTGAGCTTGAACTCCTCGGCGTTGGTGTGCAAGCCAAGAATCGGGACAGTGTAGATGCTGAAGTTATAGCTCGTTCAACCCACCGTGCCGAAGAGTATGCTGGTGCGGGTGCTTAGACCTTCATGTTCCATCTACGTGAGACGCAGCAACAGAAGAAAAGTGAAGAAGAAAGAGAGATTTTCCCACCAATTCTAACGTCCACTCTATTTTTTTCATGTCCTGCACTTCACTTTTCAGAGTGGAGAGGAGTGGTATTTCTTCCCGAGAGACAAAGGGTGTGCAGTAAGGGATGAGTTTAATGATTGTGCGGCAACTTTTTTCTTTTCTTTTTTTTTTCTTTGGCTGCCGCCCATTGAAAAAGTTTTCTTTGTTTTGGTTACTACGCGCCAGGTTGGCAGCAGCACTAACCATTAAATATATTATATTAAAAATATTATTTTATAAATATTATATTAGTTAAGTAATAAATAAATATAATATTTTATTTTTATTTACTTATTTACATAAATTTATTTAAATATAAAAATTTAAATATATATATATCAACATGTGTATATATCTATATATAAAATATTTTTTATATATAATATATATTGTTATTCATATATATTATATTAGTTTGTTTGTATATATAATAATTTATTTTTATTTATTTATTTACATTAAAATTTATTTAATTATACACATATATACGTTATGTATATAAGTATATATACATGCGTTAAACACACACACACATATATATATTTAATAGAATTATAATAACTATATATAAATATACAATGTATTTATGTAACAGTATATATATATATATATTTATAGGTAATCTAATAGATTATATGTATATATATATATATAATAGACACACACATATATATAATTAATTACATTATATATATATTATATGTAATGTAATAGATTATATATATAGATAATAGACTTATATATATATATATATATATGTAAGCTTATATAAATATCTAATGTATTTAAGTAGTAGTGTGTATATATATAAAATTATATACACGTTACATATATATATGTATACTTATATATATAATATATATGTATATCTTATATTCATTTTAATATATATATATATATTAACTTATTATACATATGCATGTGTATAGATATGTGTTATGTGTTATATGCTTATAAGGTATATATCTATATATATATATTTTTTAATTATATAACTATTATAAGTCTGTTATATTAGACATAAAAATATTATATTTATACATGTGTATATATATTAATTATATATATGCATAATTTATAGATATATATATGTCACAGTATATATATAATTTAATAGACGTATAATAACTACATAAACTTATATCTAATAAATATAAATATAATAGTTTTTATATATATTTATATTACACTTTATATATGTATATATGTAATGTAATAAACAAATAATAACTATATAAAGTAACATATATGGTATATATATATACATATATATATAGGTCTGTTATATATAGCTATTATTTTTATATGTATTATATATATATGTACACTACAGGGGTGTTCGGTAGGAGTGAAAAGAGGTAATAAAATAATGTTTATCAGTTGTTACATGCATTTGGTTGGCATGTAACAATGCATGTAATAAATATATATCAGTAGAATTTGGATAACTTATTAGCCGAAATTTGCGGGATAAATTTTATCCGCGGATTAAACTTCGGCTATCGGACGAAAATGCCCTAAGTTGTGCACGCGGAGAAAGGTGAACAACCCAGATCTGAACAACTAGCGGTGGAGGCGGTCTGCTTGGGTTGGCCGATGGAGGGGCCGACGGTGGAAGGCAAACGACTCGTCGGCATCGTCTGGCCCGACTAGTCAACTGGAAGCAGAGGGAGGTCGACTGGTCGACTAGAAGAGGATGGGATCTGTGCAGCCCGATCTGTTCGTGCTGCCTGATCCATCGACAACGTGCCGTAAGTAGGACGACTGGTCGACGGTCGAAGAGCATGACGACCTTCCGGGTTGAAAACGATGTAGATAGGGCGTCGTTGTCCACAGAGCAGGACGACTTTCTGGGTTGAAGATGACGTAGATGGGGCGTTGTCGTCCGCAGAGCAAACGACCTTTCGAGTTGAAGACGATGCAGATGCACTGCTAGAAAAAATGCTATTAGTGACCGCAGCAATGGGTCACTAATTAGTGACCCATTAGTGACCTAGTAGTAACTAAGGCTAAGTTATTTGAAAAAAAATAATAACGATTTGTGACCGATTTGTGACTGCAAACACTACGATCAGAAATCGGTCACAAAGTTAGTGACCGCTTTGCGATAAATTACAAAAGGGTCAGTAATTAGTGACCGAATATAAGGCGGTTACAAAATGAGTCACTAATTAGTGACCCTCTCTTGGTGGGTCACAAAAAGGGTCACAAATTTGGGGGGTGGGCCTTTACAGTCGGTCACTGATTAGTGACCCCCATTACGGCGGTTACAAATGGGTCACTAATTACTGACCCCAAATTTGGTGGTTACAAAAAAGAGTCACTAATTAGTGACCCCTTTAGGCGGTTGCTATTGGGGTCACTATTAGGGAAAATGATGCTTTTACTGCGGTCACTAATTTGTAACCCCTTTTATCGGTTATAATTCGGTCAGTAATAAATTTTTTTTGTAATTAAATATTTAGCTCACCAACTGGAAAAAATTGAGTTACGAGCATATATCTGTTCAGTTACAAGCATACCTCCATCTATGGAATTAAATGGTTGACTAGTTCAGTTATGAGCAGAGTTTCATTGAGTTACAAAGACAGGCTCATTAAATTACAAGCAAAACATTATTCGTTACAAGCAGAAATGTATAGAGTTGCAAGCAGAGACCTTTATAGTTACAAGCATATCTACTCGCTCAATTACAAGCAGAGACTAGTACAGTTACATGCAAAACTTGTTCAGTTACGGGCAGAGACTTGTATAGTTGCAAGTAGAGTTTTTTTTACAGTTACAAGCATATACTTGTTCAGTTACAAGCAGAGACTTGTATAGTTACAAGTAAAGAATTTTTCAGTTACAAGCAGAGGTTGTATAGTTTCAAACAGGAAGCTTCATAGTTACAAGCAAAGACTAATACAGTTATATGCAAAACTCGTTCAGTTACGAGCAGAGACCTGTATAGTTGCAAGCAGAGTTTTTATAGTTACAAGTATATACTTATTCAGTTACAAGCAGAGACATGTATAGTTATGAGCAAAGAATCGTTCAGTTACAAGCAGAGGTTGTATAGTTTCAAATAGGAACCTTCATAATTACAAGCAAAGACTCATTCAATTACAAGCAGAGACCTGTGTAGTTACAAGCAAAGACGCATTCAGTTAAAAACATAGCCACATTTACTTACAAGCAACATACAAGGGCTGTTCAACAATTTTATCGGAAGTGAAAATCTGATATTCTGTTACAACCAAAGACCTGTATAGTTACATGTAGAGATCCATTCTGTTACACGCATATCTTCATTCAGTTCGAAGCATAACTCTCTCAATGTATTCAATTATATGCTTGAAAAAGAATGCAAGAAATATAGATCTGTACAATAACCAATAAAGAATATCTGTACAATTGTTTTCCTGGATCTATAAAGTATGCATAAGCTTAACCAACAATCAGTAATTGTTTTCATGCATCTATGTCCTATGAGTAATTATACAAAAAAATTACAAGGCATTAAAAATTCTTCATGTTGCATGTCCACTAGAAACTGTTATAGTCTCTTGCTTTCTCATGATAGGCAATACGAAGCTCAACTCAATCTAGTTTGTCCCAGACCCCAGCATCCTTGAGTACTTTCTCCCGGTATTCAGTTTTGGGGTGTGTCACCCAGTCACATACATATTATTTTCTGAACTCTTATATCATGGCCTATAGAAACATATCAGATTAAAATTGAATGCACTATCTTGTGCAAATCATCATAGTAGTGTTGTTGTGATCAGTCACTTACGGGAGAACACTTAGGCATGGGTGCATTATCCCAAGTCTGCATGTATCTAAGTACATACACCCCACAATCAGAACTGCATCCACATATTAAACATGAAAAATATGGCGAGACATTATATGTTCCAATTAATTTAATTCTATACTCACCCGTTTGATTGCAAAGGGAAATTGACATATTCTAGGTTGACTTGGTTGTCTTTTGAGGATCTGTGGTCAAATTCTTGCAGGAGCTCGTGAAATTTCATCGCCTAGGCAAAAAGACATACATATCATTTGAATGCTGGAAAAGATAGTGTAGTGAAATCTATGAATATGGTGCCAATGACATGATACCGTGAACTGGTCGAGTTAATGCTTTGGGCTTGCTTCATTCATCTTTATGGAATTTAACACATATAGTGTTCTACTTGCAGGGGACAACGCATAACAGCTCCAATGCTCCTTGTAGAGGCAAGGAGCAAAAACCTAGAATAATTATAAAATTTTAGTAACTGTATAGAGATATGAAAGTAACTAAACAATAATATGCTTGTAAGTAAGCATACATTATTACAACCATAATTAAACTTACCCAATTGCAACTGAAGATGTCATATCCTGTTATAATTTGATCGAAGACACTTTCTACAAAAGTGGTGTCTTCGCGGTCCCTCTCGAAATGTACAATTATGTTATCCTACATGGGAAAAAAATTGTTATCCACTCATCAAATTATATTGAAACTACTGATTGCAAGTAAAGTATAAAAATTCTCACAATAAAAAGGGGGTTAAGAAAATGTCGAGCTACAACACCATTTTGTTCTAATTGTTGGTGATTCCATAGTGTTGCAGCAAAGATGACAACCTAATTTGGGCAGCTCAACATTAAACAATGGAACTGAATATTAAATAATGCTATGAAAAGTACGTAATACATACCATATTGAATATCCACTGTCTATTGTAGAGAGTGTGCAAGTCTGATTGTGACAAGTGGACTCTGAGCATACTAACAAGCACCCTTTCATATAAACAGAATGTATGTGAATCATATTGTCATAGAAATATATAAATTAGTTTGAACTAGCAAATTAATTTTGAGGTACTTGTCTTCATCAGACGGTGATTTACGGGCGCAATATGAAAACAGGGTGTTGAGGGCAGAGTTATTTTGGTTTTTAGTTGAGGCCGCCGATGGTTTTTTCCTAGTATATGTGCTTGTTTGACAAAGAGGAACATCCTCGTCTACTTTAGCAGCAGGACTTCCTCAGGTTGTTCTTCTTCCTGAGGTGCCCCTTTGGTTTTCTCCGGCTCCTCAACTTCTTGCTGAGATGCCGGGGATGCAGCAGCAGGTGCCCCCTGGGTTTGATTGTGTTCCTCCTGAGCTTCTTCTTGCTGTGCTCTATCGGGGGACTTTGAGGGTGTTGCGGCCACAGCCATCAATTCAATGTCATCAAGTTTCAATTTCTTGTACACTGTTGACATTACTTCTTTATAGATATTCCTTGTGAGTTGAAACAAAGTTAATGTTAAATCTATAAAAAAAAAAAAAAAAAAAAAAATAAGCCCTAGTGATGTGGTAGTTAGTGTTTAATGTTTACCTCATGCTGCAACGTACTAATAGCAATATCCGGATCCATGCCGACACTTTCTAAGGGGACAACACCCTAGAATGTATGTCAATATGTTAAATGAATCAATCTTTACAAAAATACATTGAAAACAACCCGCTTGTAACTTCACATACACATGCTTGAAAGTTTACATATATAATATTTGAAAGAAATAATATAAGTGCTTGTAACTTAACAGATATTTTACAATACCTATTTGCCTCTATTCTCAATTTGAATGCGCCTTTGAATTTGTTTGTTTTTCCATTATCTCGTCAAAGGTGCCTCATTACTGACTTGGATTGATGGGTTGGGGTATTTGTAGAAGTAAAAAAGCTAGTAAATTCAAAATAATAAAACTGTCAGTTGTAAATTTCAAGTAACAATATGCAAGTCCAAAATGTGACAACAAAACACAGCTTACCATTAAGAAGAATATACAACCATCGAGTGATTTCTTTAATCCCCCCTGCCTTAAACTCCTGGATCTCATCCACCAACGAATCCAAAACTAGTTGACCCCAGTTATAAATTGCACAATCTAAGTACAGGAAAAACTATAATAAGTCGAGATGTGGAATTTGATGAATAAAGTGAATGGGATTTTGGAATAAGAGAAGACATCAATTTTTTCCCTCAATTTGAAGAAAGTGAGCAGTCACCAGTAGAGCAACTAGAAGAACGCCAGCAAGACCATGCAACACTACCCACCTCGCCAACAACAACAACAACTAGTAGTAGAGACTCACCACCACCATTGCTAAATAAAAGAGATGTAGATCGCACAAGAAACTTACAAGACATTTATGAGGCGACTCAAAGACTTGATAATCTAACTCTATTTTGCCTTTTTGCTAACTGTGAACCAGTTAGTTTCCAAGAAGCTACACAAGAAGAGAAGTGGATAGATGCAATTGATGAAAAAATCAAATCCATTGAGAAGAATGATACGTGGGAATTCACTTCGCTTCCAGATGGACATAAGGCCATTGATGTCAAGTGGGTATACAAAATAAAGAAAAATGTCGAGAGAGAGTTCGAAAAACACAAAGCCAAACATATGAAGTCAAACAAAATTGAATAGCCAATGCTGGCTTGTGATGGCCATATAAATTTCACAGCATAATCAGATGAATCCTGGAACGTTAGGTAAACAACTACAATTAAACGAATACACACCAGGAAAGCAGTGTTTATAGTTGACAGAGAATTTGCAAGGAGTGCGTAGTGTGAGAGAGAGAGAGATAGAGAGAGAGAGCTATTAGATATATCATTTAAATCAAGCACTTTTTCTTTTCTTTTTTCGTTTTTTTGCCAACCAATGCATGGAGAATCCATACGTGATCATCTAAGTAGTAGTGTAATACTACAAACCATTTGCATAATTTTTTTTTGCAAAAATATAGACTTAGATTATAAATTATAAGTTATAATTATAGAAGAATCAATTACTGTTGCTTATATTTAAAGAGAAAACTCGTATGATCAAGATGATATTAGCCCTTTTTCTTCACATTTCTATTTTTCTTTTTCACTTTTATTTTAAATTCTCCCAAAACTCTTTTTTCTAAAAAACTTAAAATTTAAAAATATATAGTTTTTATTTTAATTAAAGACACTCCAAGTTAGAGTCTAAAAGGTTAAATCAAAGCTTCTGCCAATAAAGTTAGATATTTTAAAATTTGAAAATTTAAAGAACACCTAACATTAAATTAAAAATTAAAAATTAAAAAAAAGAAAGAAAGTATGACGTTCATATACAGCTTATTAGGATCATACTCTGTTTTTCAACTTCTCAACGAAACCCTTCACCAATACTCGGCTTGTATTTTACCATTTAAATTTGAAATTTTTTATATCGGAAAACATAAATTTTTTGAATTTAATTTTTTATCTGAACAGTTTGATTTAGTATAAAAAGATAAATATATAAGAAAAATTAAAAGATTAAAATTTTATTATTTTTAAACTCTCTTGAGTTTTATTTATTTTTCTATTATTTTAACATTCAAATGGAGGTTATACAGGCCTAAAATTTTAATTTTTTTACATTATAAATGAAATTTTTTAGGCAATTGAATGTAAAAAATATTTTTAAAACAATAAAAAAGAATTTAAATTTTTTATTCTATATAAAAAAAATCCTTTTTATCCCCGAAGATGCTCTTAATTTGGTCCACGCATGTACACGTCAGTTCATTGAGCAATGTGAGGAAAAAAACAGTAAGCCTGTGTTGCCGACAAATGAGATGTGTCACTTCTGGAATAAATCAAAAAAAGGGACAAAAGTTGGCTACTGTCTTGTCACCTGTTCCCACTCATGCGAGAACAACAAGAATTAATCAAGGGCACCAAATTGGTTTAGCAAAAAAATTGTAGAAGTAAGTGTCAAAAATAAGTTTCAGAAAGAAAATTTTAGAAAGCATTATAAAGAAAAGGTTTTAGTGAGAAAAAAGTTCTAAAAAAATTAAATATTAAATTTTAAAAAATTTATAGAAAAGTTGAACAAATTTAGAGAGATAAAATTTTTTTTTATAAAATAAGATTGTATTAAAAATTTATAATGTGTTTGATATCCAAATTTGATTTTATCCCTCTAAAATATTTCATCTCTAATTTTTTCAATTTTCTCTCTTTAAATATTTTTTAAAAATTTTTAATTTCTCTCTCTAAGATTTTATCGCTCTAAAACTTTTTATTTTAGAAAAAACTAAGGCCTGAGGAAGCATGCTAGAACATCCCCACTTGGGTTGGAGGAGATAAAATAGATTTTATGATAAAAATAAATTTATTTTTCATTTCTATTTGGTAATTTAGTTTAAAGATTATTATTTTTATTTTAGTTTTTTACTTTTTTTAATTTTATAAAAAAATATTAACTTGTATTTTCTTCTCAATCATTTTATTGTAATTTAAACCAAAAAAGAAAATTACTTTTATTTTTTAAATCCAAAAAAGTAAAATGCATTTTTAAAATTTTTAAAAAAATTACTTCACAAAAAGTATTTCGGAGAAAAATTTATTGAAACCGCCATGGTTCTGGTCATGGTCGGCTTTTAGAGCAAAGTCCCCCAATTTGTTTGAGTGGTGAATTAAATACAAAATAAATATATTTTAAATTTTTTAAAATTAAGTAATTAACTTGAAATTTTGGTAATAACTAACCATTTAAATTGTTTAGCTGCCTAAAAATTAGGAAAAAAAATTTGATTGCTGTCAATCCAGGCGGGCTATCACTTTGAAAGATTTGGCATTTGGATAACATCTTTCTTGTGCGTAACGATTGCCCTCGGGCCCAAGCAAAAATTGAAAAAGCATGGTTGCTGCTACGTGTTCTTCAGTCTATTGTTAATTGTTGTCACTTAACAAATAGGTCATGTATCTCGTGTCACATATATTGTCCTCTGTTTACGCTTCACAAACGGGCAATGTCTCATATATTGTCACCAGTTTATACTTGATATACTACACTTGATAGGCCGGTGTTTCTCATATATCATCACCTATTTACACTTGACGTACCTGACGAAGAGGCGGCGGCTAGCCCTGTTCCCAGGCCGTGAACCGGCCCGGACCGGACCGGACCGCCAGTTCCGGTCCTGGAAAATGATGAATCGGACCGGAACCTTGAAGGCCGATCCGGTTCCAGTTCCGGTTCATGCCGGTTCCGGGCCAGTTTACGGTTCTGGTTCATCACGGTTCCGGTTCCGGTTTATTCACGGTTCGTTAATTGACTGGTTCATTCCTGGTTCATTCACGGTTCGTTCCTGGTTCGTTAACGGTCCGGTTCATTCACGGTTCGTTAACGGTTCGGTTCGTTCCCAGTTCGTTAACGGTCCAGTTCGTTCACGGTTCATTCCCGGTTCGTCTACGATTCAGTTTAATTATGGTTTACTTTTTTATCGATAAAAATTTATATGCTAACTTAAAAACAATTTTGGGTTTTTAAATATATTTTAAATATTATAAATATTTAATCTTATAAATATCTTTTTTTACTAAATATAAAAATAATAATAATAAAAATGGTGATCAACAATAATAGATAAAACAATAATTTATTTAATTTGAAAATTTTCAATTAAATAAAAAATATTAAAAATTCATATCCTTTTTTATTAAAATTAAAAAAATTATCTCTTTGATGGCCAAATGTTCTGAAAAGAAAAAGAAATAAAATTTTACAATATTATTTGATAATTTAATGTGACAAGTCCACGTTAAAAAATTAAATTCAAATTATTTTTAAAATATCATATTATTTTAGATTGGTCCTTAACCCAACACAAAATTTTGATATGTCAAAAAAAATAAAAGAAAATAACCTTATTACTCTCAAGTTTGAAGTCTGATTTCTAGTTATTAAAAATTATTTGTTAATATTTTTTCTCAAATAAATATACACATATTTTGTCTATTTGAACCATTTTTATAAATGAAAAATATTTCAAATTTATGACAACCAAAATAAAAAAAAAATTACAATTGCAGATATGAGATTCAACATAAACCATAATAATATTGATGACAATACAAATTAAATAAGAAATTATTTTATTTATAATTATGTACATAAATTGAAAAAAAGAAAGATAATTATGTAAATAAGTTAAAATAAAAATTTTAAAAAAATGATTTGAACTTAATTGTGTATCAATTAAGCTACCTACGTATCATCTTGGGATTTAGAAAAATCAAAATCCACGTAGTTCTCTTACCTTAATTAGTGTACCCCCTTACATTTTATCTTAATCTTCACTATCTCCGGTTCCAGCTGTTCCTTCATCATCATCTTGATTTGCCTCTACGATAAATTCTTGTTGTCTATACATGGCCTTTGTCCAATTATCAACACATGACTGAGCTTCAACACTTGAAGGAAGCATGCTCGAACGAGTTTCATCTAATATCTGACCTCCCGCACTAAAAGTTTGTTCAACCGGAACTGTTGAAACAGGTGACGCTAAGATATCTTTTGCCATGCGTGAAAGAATTGGAAATTGACTCGATTTTTGCTTCCACCATCGAAGAATTTCAAATTGTTTTTCGAAACCTGCATCTTGCTCACTAAACTCAAAAGAAGTTGTGAGATAATTTTTAATTTCATCTTGCTCACTTGAGCTTGACGAGGATCCTCTTGGTCTTTTAATTCTTTCTAAAATCATCATTAATCCTTTACCTTTATTCTTTTTTGATTGTTGAGTTGATAATGATTCGGTTCGTTGGATAGGGGCAATATCTTTATATATTTGACAATATTCAATATACATTTTATTTAAAATATCATTTATCTTTTCTACTATTTTTGAAATATCACAAGGTATTTTTATAGTATCATAATAAACATTTAATAAGTCACGTAAACCATCTATTTTGAGACGAGGATCTAAAACTGTAGCAATTAAATTAAGTTTAGGAATTTTTTGAAATAAGTTAACCATTTTTCTTTCATTGCATTAATAGCTCCAAATAAAGAAATATCATGATCATCATCAAAATCATATAAAACAGCCACAATACTAATAGCATGAGTTAATAACAAATGACTAGTAGGATAATAAACACCAGATAACACTTGAGTACTATCATAAAAAAATTTTAAATTTTCAATTAATTTCTAGCAAACATCCCATTGTCCTGGATATAATGTAACTTGATTAACATGAGCAGCAATAAAATTACATAATAAATTTCTATAAGGATAAGATTCTACTAACAATTCATAAGTTGAATTCCAACGAGTTGGAACATCTTTTGGAAAACTTTTGGGTGGCATTCCATTTTGTTTACAAAATTTTTTCCAACTTTTTAATGTATTTGGATGAAACCACAAGAAAGAAATTGCTGTTTTAATTGGGTTAAGATCATCAACAAGTTTAATACCATCTTGTACACATAAATTTAAAATATGACAAAAACATCTAATATGAAAAAAAACGTCCACAAAGTATAGGTTTACAAACTTTTTTAAATCAGGAATGGAAGCAGTGTTTGCACTCGCATTATCAAAAGATATAGAACAAATTTTGGTAGTTAAATTATACTCATCAAGAATAGTATTTATCAATCTATAAATATTATCAGCAGTGTGTCTTTCGTCAAAACCTCTAAAAGCAATTAATCTTTTTTGTAATAACCAATCTTCATCGACCCAATGACATGTTATACCCATATACGAATGTTTATGCCAAGTATCACTCCACACATCACTAAAAATGGCTACGTGTCCATTAAAATGAAAAAAATATTTTGATAAATCTCGTTTTCTTTCATTATATAGTTTTTGTATAGTACGTGTGAGGGTTGTTCTTTTAACAGGTTTGAAACAAGGATTTAAAGCGTTTTGACAGTAATTTTTTAAACCGACTTTTTCACCAAAACTAAATGAAAGATGTTCAACAGCTACTAACCTTGCAAGTTCCTCTCTGTTGACTTCATCTAAGTAGTTGAAATATCTGGAACTGCTGGATCCACTACTAACAAAAATTGTGTTTGTCCCTTATCAAATCCTGTTTGAGAGGGATGTTTACTGATAAGGTGTCTTTTTAGTGTACCATAACCTCCTCCTTTTTTCCACGCAAAGAAACTGGTACAATAGTTACACTGCGCCTTAATTTGTCCATCGACTACTATTTTTTTGAAGTGGGTTTTGAAAATTTCTTATCTTAATTCTCTACCCACTTCTGTTGGAGAAATGAGGTTAGCATTTTCTTGCCCCATTTCCAAATCAATATCAACATTTTTATGTTGACTCTCTTCAGTATCAATAAATATATGTGGTTGTTCAAAATCTGTTGGAGGAATAGTGGACATATCTATAGATGGTGTAGAAAAAATTTGAGGTTGGAAATTTAAGAAAGCTCGTGTATCAATAGATATAGATTTTCTACGAGACTCATCAACAAATTTCCTAGAAGGATTGGATACAGACCTTCTAGGAGGGTTTGATATAGATTTTCTAGGATTTGATGAACTTGACATTTTACTATAAAAAAAAGAGTACAAATTGTGAGTAATGAAATGAAATTGTAGAAGATTGAGAAACTATAGGGTAAATTATAAAGCTGAATGCAATATATCGTTGCAAAAGAAGCTGAATGCAATATATTGTTACGAAAGAAATTGGATGTAATATAACTGAAAACTATCACGTATATATATATGAACAATTTTGAGCCGTTGCAAAAATTATAACGTTGCAACGGTATAAATTTATAACGTTGCTTTGCAATGATAAATTGAAAATTATATAATTAAATAAAATAAAAATTTAAAGTTGATTGTGGATGGGATGAAAGTGTTAGCCTTGCGTGTGTGGATAGAAAGCCATTTTACCGTTTAAAATTATATAATTAAATAAAATAAAATTTAAAAATAAACTGTGATGGGACAAAGTCACGGAGAGCTTCAGGCTGCTGAAGCAGCCTTGCGTGAGTGATGGGAAGGCTGAAGCTTTCAGCCAGGCTGAATCAGCCTTGCGTGTGTGACCATCACATTGTGATGGAAAGGCTCCTGAAGCCTTCGGAAGTTCAGCAGGCTACATTGTGTGCCAGCCACACAATATAAATAATTTTATATAATATTATATGCTATTTATTAATTATATATTTTTATATTATAATTATTTTTATATTATTTTATAATTATATTAATAATTTTTTAAAAATATATAAAATAACAATTTAAATTTAAAATTATATAATTAAATAAATTAAATTTTAATTTATTTAATCATTAAATAATTAATTAAAGTTTATTATTTTAGTCAAAATTTTTATAGTCAATTTTTTTTTTTTATAAATAGAGCATTTAGAAGAATTCTTTTTTTTTATTAAATAGAAAACTTAAAACTTAACATATATAATATAATAAATACGTATTTGTATGTATGCATAAATACGTAAATACATATATTTACCTATTTATATATGTATACATACGTACATGCATACATATATATATATTTACATGTGTGTGTGCGTGCATATGTGTGTGTATGTACATATATGTATACATTTATATATAATATAAATATATGTATATGTATATATATTTATATTTATATGAGTGGATAAAATTTATACATATGTGTGTTTATATAAGTACATATGTATATATGTGTGTTTGTGTACACACACATATATGTTCATATAAATATATGAACGTGTGTGTGTAATTTTTTATGAAACAAAAATATTTTTAAAATTTTGGTTTTTAGTTTAGAATTGTTTAGTTTGGTTTTTAAACCAAACCAAACCATAATTTTGAATTATTATTTTAATCCAAACCAAACCAAACTAAATTTAAAAACACCAAACCAAATTTAAAAAATTAGTTTGGTTAATTTGTTTGGTTTTACATACCCCTATGTACAATGTATTTCATTTTAACTTTAAATGAAAAAATAAAAATATTTTAAATAATAAAAATTAAACTTTTAAAATACTAAATATTTCACGGTTCATCACGGTTCCAGTTCACGGTTCACAGTTCTTGGTTCATTACCGGTTCCGTTCACGGTTCCGGTTCACGGTTCGTACGCGGTTCACGGTTCACGGTTCATTCCGGTTCCGGTTCACGGTTCATTCATGGTTCTAGTTCACAGTTCTGGTTCACGGTTCCGATTCATGGTTCATGGTTCACGGTTCTTTCCCGGTTCCGGTTCATCCAGTTCGTTCACGGTTCCGGTTCAGGTTCAAAAAAATATGAACCTTAACCGGACCGCGAACCTTCACGGTTCAGAACCGGACCGGACCGATATTGACGGTCTGGTCTGGTCCGATTTTTTCCCGGTCCGATCCGGGCCGATTAACAGTTCGAACCTGAACCGTGAACAGGGCTAGCGGCAGCTAATATATTGTCACATGTTACATTGTCACTAGTATTCTATACTTGATAGATAGGCCCTGTCTCATCGGTGCCAACTCTAAGATGAAGCAAATAAAATAATAATTTTAGACCTAAAAATTCTGTCTCAAAATTTTAGTCTTTATATCCATACTTATAATTTTATAAATTTATACTTATAACTTTACAGTTTTTATACATATAACTCTTGCAAACCTGCTACTCTCTCTCGCTCATTCATAATTATTAAACATTATTAATAAATTATATAAATTATTAATAATTTATTATTTTTTGTCTTAATAATATCAAAATTGTATGTACAACAAAAAAAATTTATTTTTTTGACTACATATATGATTTCCTAAAGAAATGAATAATTTGGACATTTTAATATAATAAGCAATTACTACAATTATTTTACCTAAAAACCATTTATCAACATTTATTATTTTTTAGTAAAATTTGCAAACATGTCAAATTTCTATATTTCAGTACTTTTTACCTATTACTATTTTTCCACACTTCTTTAAAAGCAGTAGTTCTCGCAAACAGGCTCTAAGTGTTAATCTTATCAACGGAAAAACTTGGCTATTGCCACATGTTCCCCTATCTCATATGTAACAACTCAAACTAAATTTGATTTATGTTATATAATTTTGTATTTTAATTAGTATGCATTTTATATTTTATTTGAAAGAATTTTGATTGGTTTTGGGTTAAAAAATATTTATTTGGAATTTGGGTATAAGTTAGTTTTTGTCAAAAAAAAAAAAAAAAAAAAAAAAAAAAAAAAAAAAAAAACCTTATTATAGCAGTATTATAGTTGCAGGCTATAGCGTGCTAGAGCGTGCTACAGCACACTACACATTGGAAATTGCATGCTGTAGCATGCCAAAACCTGTCATAGCATGCTAAACACTAGAATTAGTGCACTATAATGCCAAAGCCCACTGTAGAATGCTAGACGCTGGTTTAGCACATCATAGTACACTGGACACTAGGATTTGTGCGCCGCATCATGCCAGAGCTCATTGTAGCATGTTGAATAGCGATTTTTCACATTTTTGAAAAATTTTTAGAATTTTAAAACCCTCCAAATACCTCTAAACTCTCTTGGAATCTTAAGACTATGAAAGAAAGACTTGAGTGACACCCTAGACTACCCAAAAGTTCGTTTAAAAATTTATGAGAATTAAAGATTAAGAAGGAATAAGTAAGGGGCAACTTTGTCATTTTGCCTTGATAGCATTGTCCCAAAAGGTAACCCAAGAGAAGGAGTGAATTCGGTATTTTTTTTTTTCGCGGAAGCTAAATATAAAAAAATTTACAAGATTGAATTAATACAATTTACCCAAAGTAAATATAAACAATTATAAATAAAATAACAAAAGTAGGGATAAAAGATACAAACTCTTTTATAGTGATTCGACTTGCTACCCAAGTCTACCTTACACTTGACAGAGGCAAGAAATTTCGAGTACAAATAAAGTCCCTTACATTTTGCAGCAGCAAGCAATCTCGATTACAAAGCCTTTGATTCGGTGAGTTTTAAATACTAGTAAAATTAGTAATGGAGATAAAGTAGAAATGTAGCAATTCTTCTTAAGTAAGATTAGCTACCACTCATGTATAAAATAATCTCACTTCAAAGAGGCACTTTCAAGAATGAAACAATTTGCTTTACGCACTCTTTGATCTAATAATAAATAATGTAGCATAAAATATTTTAAAGAGATATTGAGGAGGTATTAAGAGCTTGTTCTTATGTACTTCTCCCTTCAATTTATGCTCATTGTATAAGCAAAAATACCAAAGAGATGTTGGAGAGACGTTGGCTTTCGTGGAAGACAAAATCATTTATCAATAACAACTACGCATATGCTCGTTTCAAAAATTCAAATAAAATGGTTTCGAATGTTCAAAAATTATTAAAAAATTCTTAAACACTGTTCGATGAGTATATTTTTAAACACAAAAAGAATCATTGAATTATCATGCACCGTTTAAGAGAAATGATCAAACTTTCAACGACATGACAGACTGTAAAATTACTTTTACCAAAAGTTGTTGGCCAAGTTCAAAATTGTCTAGAAATTTGAATTTATCGTCAAAAATAACAAATTATATATTTTTGAAAAGTTTATAATGTATAATTTCATTCAAAATTAGATTTGTACAAATTTGACTTTTATATTTTAAGATATTATAAGAATACTATAGTATACTCATTTTGTCTACTAACAATGTAACTCAACAGAATGGTCTACTTTGAAAAATTATATCTATCAATCTATAAGTGTAAAACGTACATATAATATATGCCTTTAAAGCTCAACATGTCTATTTTACAAATAAATTGAATTTAGAATTTTATTTATATCATAATTTTACTATTTAAAACTAATATTGTACAGATTTTGACATTGGCCTTTTCAAAAGACAATATATGAAATTGATATAAAAAACTACTTTGTTATAGAAAAGGGTGTGAGATAATTATACATCAAAATAAAGGTATTTAAGTATAGTTTCATATCAAATCAACCTTACTATTTTTGAAATTTTATATAATAAGATATGATCAATTTATTACATATATATCTAATTTGACAATTTCACTTTGTAGCACATGTAGTGTATATATCTCCAAATAATAAACTCAATAATATAATTTGTCCATATTTTTCATTATATAAATATATATAATTTTAATTTATTTTATCATTATCAAAATAAATATGAAACCTTGAGACTAACAATCTCACTCTTTTTAGTGATGACAAAACAAATATGCAATGCAAGATATCCATTAAGTACATATCATGTAAATTCTCCCCCTTTTTTAACATCATCAAAAAGATAAATTATATAAGCTCCCCCTCAATAAATGCATAAAAAATATTTAGAGACTCTCACCTTTCAAAAATGAATTGATGTAAATAATATTAACTATGTGCTTGAGTCTATAAGACCAAGTTCTCTTTTGATATAACAAAATCTTTCTTCATTAAGAGTTTTGTAAAAATATCCGCTAATTAAAATTCAGTATTCATAAATTCTAGTGTTATGTCACCTTTTTGAATATAATCTCTCAAGAAGTGATGTCTAATATCAATATATTTCGTTATCAAGTATTGAATAGGATTTTTAGAGATGTTGATGGCACTAGTATTGTCATACTTAATAGGAATGTATTCATAATTAAGTCCAAAGTCTAGTAAAGTATGCTTCATCCATAAAATTTGTGTACAACAACTTCTTGCGGCTACATATTCGGCTCCATCATAGATTAGGCAACTGGATTTTGTTTCTTACTAGCTCAAGAAAATAAAGATTTTCCAAGAAAATGATAAATTCTACTAGTACTTTTTCTATCTAATTTATATCCTCCAAAATCCGCATTCAAATAAATAGTAAGTTAAAAGGAGGTTCTTATAGGATTAAATAATCTTATATTTATAATTTTTTTAAGATATTTAAGAATTCTTTTGACAACATGCAAATGAGATTTTTTTGGACATACTTGAAATCTAGCACACAAACAAACACTAAATATAATATCATGACGGCTAGTAGTTAAGTACAATAAACTACCAATCATACCTCTATATAATTTGATATCTATAAATTTTTTATTAATATCTTCATCAAGTGTGATTGAGGTACTCATAGGAGTTCTCATAATTTTAAAATTATCCATCTCAAATCTTTTTAGCAGTTCTTTAATGTTCTTAACTTAATTTATCACAATCCCGTCTTTGAGTTGTTTTATTTGAAACCAAGAAAGAAATTCAACTCACCCATCACACTTATTTCAAATTCTTTTTAAATAGATGAGGTAAATTTTTTACATAAAGATTTATTAGTAGTTCCAAAGATAATGTCATCTACATAAATTTGAATAATAAGTAAATCATCATTTTCTTTCCTTATGAATAGAGCATTATCCATTTTTTCCATTGAAAAATTATTTTTTAATAAAAATTTTGAAAGCCTTTCATACCATGATTTAGGGGCTTGTTTCAAACCATATAAAACTTTTGAAAGTTTGTAAACATGATTTATATATTTATCATTTTCAAAACCTGATGATTGTTTAATATAAACTTCTTCAACAATAAAACCATTTAGAAAGGCACTTTGAATATCCATTTGAAATAATTTGAAATTTTTATAAGATGCAAATGCAAGTAATATTCTAATAGTTTCAAGTCTAGCTACGGAGCAAAAGTCTCTTCATAATCTATTCCTACTTCTTGATTAAAACCTTGAGCCACAAGTCTTGCTTTATTTTTAATTGTATTACCGGATTCGTCAAATTTATTTCTAAAAACCTATTTGGTTCCAATAACCGTGTGATCACTAGGTCTAAGCACTAATTCCCAAACTTTATTTATTTCAAATTGATTTAATTCTTCTTGTATAATTAAAACCCAATTTTCATTATTAATAGCATCATTAATAGTTTTGGACTCAATTTGAGAAAAAAAAAAAAAAGACAAGTGTTCACAAATATTTTTCAATCGATTCTAATCTTTCTATAATCATTAAGATCACCAATAATTTGTTCCATAGGGTCACTAGATTTATATTCCAAGATTTTGGCAAATCAATATGTAGAGTTTCATCAAAATTTTCTATACTAGGGGATTCTCAATTTCTTTTTCCTTATTATTAATATTTAAATTAATTAAATCATCCTCAACACTATCATATATGACTTCATGCAAAAATGGATCAATTTCATCAAATGTAACATACATAGATTCTTCAATTACATTAGTTCTTTTATTAAAAACTCTATAAGTATTACTAGTAGTAGAATAACCTAAAAATATACTTTCATCTGATTTTGCATCAAATTTACCAAGATTATCTTTAGTGTTTAAAATAAAACATCTACACCCAAACACTTTAAAATAACTAATGTTAGATTTTCTATCAAACCAAAGTTTAAAATGAGTTTTCTTAAAAATTGATCTAATAAGAACTTGATTTAAAATATAACAAGCCGTATTAACTACTTCGGCCCAAAAATATTTAGGTAGCTTATATTCATTAAACATAATTTGGGTCATTTCTTGTAAAGTTCTATTTTTCCTTTCAACAACTCCATTTTGATGAACCATTTATAGGCTACTCACCTTATCACAATCATTTTACTCTATAACATTAAATACACAAAATACTCTACTAGCCCAACCTTCACTAGATGTATGAGATACTGAAGAAAATGTTACTATCCTAAACTAAATGCTCTTAGTATCTACATGGTGAAAAATGAAGGGGTAAGACTATTGTCTCAATGAATAGTAATCAAACTAATCATAGTGAAAACAATCATGGTTTATCAATATAACAATCATACATAGTCTTCTGTAAAATTTCAAAACAATAAATATAGCAGATGATCAATATCAAACAATCGAGTCTATGTAACAACATCAAATCATGATATAACTAATGTCACTGGAGATTTCAGATAAACATAAAAAGTCTGAAAACTCATAAAAATCATAGTGCATAATCATGTGCGTGATTTGGTCAGATGTGCACAACCGATAATCATATGTCTAAGGAAAATAGAACTATAATACATAATTCGGGCCCTCACTAAAGCAAAACAAAAACTTGTCAAATGCTACTTTACTGTATAGCCCGCATTGGGAGTCGCCACTCCTTGGCCAAACTAATACAGTCTTTGGCGTCTAGTCCCTCTACTAGAAAAGTAATCATACATATATCATGTAATGTACATTGAACTGCCACCTACCCTATATGACTGTCTGACATCATAGTCTAGGTGCCGAAACACTAAAACATTATAATCTCATAAAATCATGAAATCACATGTATACAATAAAAATCAGAACATAACTAGACCGTTTTCCTTTTTTGGTATAAACATATGAGCGTGTTTCAAAATAAAATTTGGATTGCTAGAAAGCATATTTTTAGAAAATAAATTAGGATTAGAGAGATGTCACTCGCCATGTAAGGAGAATCTATAATTGTGCCCCAAGAGTCGCCTAATCAAGGTTTAGCCTGACTATGCTTCCTTTCCCTACAAATGGAGCATATACATGTATGAGCAAAATATCCTAATATAAAATGCAAACGTATGCGAATGTTTTAGATTATGAAATTCTAAATTTCCTTCTCTTTTCTTAATCTCTAAACTCATTTTAGGTCTTATTTCTCTTTTCTCTAAAGACCATGTTTCTACCTCTTCGTTGGCCATTATTTTGCTTAAGTTCCAACTTTACTAGGTATTAATTTGAGGTTACAAACTTATCTCTTGGGTCTCATAGTTGAAGAAAATTTCTACACTCAAATATACAAAGTTTGGTTTGAATTCAGTTTGTTTTTCCTTCTTTATTTATCTCATAGCCTTAGGTAGCGTTTGGATAAGTTTTTTTCATTAAAAAAGTACTTTCTTTTGTCAAAAAAGCACTTTTGATCCAAAATAGACTATTTGGGTAGGATAGTAAAAAAAAGCAAAAGCATCAAAAAAAGCAATTTTCTGCTTTTTTTGAGAAGCTGGTAGGATCAGCTTCTAGGAGCTGAGCCTTCAGTAGAAGAGAGAGAAACCCATCGGCCAACTGTTCCTCTGACTAAAGCAAACCGTCGGCCGATGATGTCCAGTTGACTCTCTTCTTCCTTCTTCCCTTTCCTCTCAATTGAAGCTCACCATTACTGATGACATGTCCGTGCTTTGCATAATTGTCCACTACCTCTTCCTTCTTCCCTCTCCTCTCAATCGAACCTCCCTATCATCAATGGCATGTCTGTGCCTTGCATGATCATCGACGACCTCCTCCATCTTCCCCTCGTCCCAATCAAACCTCATGATGGTCATCGATGTGTCAATGCTTCTCACAATTGTTGACGGCCTCTAACCTTTTTCCTTTTCCCTCTCTACCGATCGAACCTCACAAGTGTCAATGGTTTTTATGATTCGAAGCCCTAATCGTGATGTTGGACGATTAATCAAAGCCCAAGTGGCCTTTTCAGCAATCGGCAAGGCTAGACAGGCGATGATGGCTTGGTGACATGGTTATTGGCGTGACAGCTCGGTCGGCACAGAGACGGGGTAAAGATTGGAGGAGAAAGGAGAAAGGAAAAAGATGGAAAAAAAGAGGAATAAAGCACTTAATTTTTTTCACCCAAACAGCTAAAATACTTAAAATAACTTTTGCTTTAAAAAATTCACTTTAAAAAAAATTACTTTTAAAAAAGCACTTCTAAAATAAGTTTATCCAAACGCGCCCTTAGATTTACTTTAAACCCTTCTTTGATATATATTTCTACTCTATCTTCACTATAAGAAAAAAGCATTTTAGTGACTGCAATAGCGGTCACTAAATACAAAGGAAAGCAGTCAATGAATGAATCAGCGATCGCATTTGTGACCGATAAAATCGTCAGAAAAAGCTCGTCACTAATTCTTACGGTCACTGATTAGTGACCGAATTAGTGACCGCCAACTACAGTCACTAATTTGTGACCACAGTTTTGGAGGTCACTAATTTGTGACCCCTTTTATGGAGTCACTAATTTGGGTCACAATTTGTGACCCTTTTATGGGGTCACTAATTTGTGACCACTTACATATATATTTTTAATAGAAAAATGAATACACATTACCAATTAATAACCACATTAAATTAGTTATTATTTTTTATATTTGGGTCATAAAAAAAAGTTACTAATTTTACAATTTTTGTGAGGTCACTAATTACAATTTTTATAATTCAAAAATTACTCATTCATCATAAAATAATATAATTCCTATAATATACATTCATCATTTCAATCCTCAATCACCACAAACAAACATAAAAAATAATTAAAAATTATAATGCATGTAATTTTATATGTCAAATTGTTAAATAATACAAATACATACTTAATATTCAAAAAATGTGCTCTTGGTAATTACATAGAGAACAACCCAATAAACTTTCTTCCATGCATTCCCTTCTTAGTTGGGTCTCCTTCCAGTCTACTTTTCCATCAATGATCTAATCTGGTTTCTTCTGCAAAAATAAGATAAAAAAATAAATTAACTACTAGTACAAAATTTCAAATATTAAATGAAATGAGAAGAAAAGGAAAATAAAGAGGTTTTAGTTTTGTGTAAATAAATTTGTCTTATTCTCTCATTTATTTTTTAAGTCATTCAGTTAACTAATCAGTTTCAACCCTCTAAAACATATCCAGTGCCCATAATAGAAAAAATCAAAGAAATGAATTACCCACACAATCCTCACATGGGACATCACTCCATCTTTGTTAAACAATTTTTCTAACAAAATTTTATAAACCTGTAAAACTTGGGAACACTCACCTGTGCATTTGAAGGAAAGACTAAAAAAAGATATTGGATAAAATAGAGCTGTTTGCTAACCTTCTAGTGGCTATTTACAAATGTTAAGCATAAAATAGGAGAGAAGAGTAATTAGACTTAAGGAGAGACAATAACTTACCTTTCAAGCTTCAAAATAGGGAGATAACAGTTCATAGAGGTAACCAAATAAACTAATCTTCTCCCTTAACAGCTTAGCCATGAGCTATAGCAAACCTAGGCCGTTTGTTCTACTTATCTCTCTGTATTCAACCCACACTTCTCACTAAATAGCTTTTTTTTTTTTGTAGAGAAAATCATGAACTAGGGAAGATGAAAACCCAATTTGGAATGGAGTGTTACACGTAAGATCTAGACATTTGGATTAAATAACTCAGTTTTGGGAAGAGATAGGGCAGGAAGAGGGGAGAACTAAAAACAAAGAGAAAGTGAGAGAGAGAGAGAGAGAGAGAGAGAGGGGGGAGGGAAATGAAATTTTGGGGGGGTTCCAATTTCAATAAAGACATCTGAATTAGACAACCCAGTTTTGGAAGAGAGAGGGCGGGAGGAGGGAAAAACTAAAAACAAAGAAAGAGAGAGAGAGAGAGAGAGATGAGGGAAATGAAATTTTGGGGGGTGTTCCAAATTCAATAAAGAGAGAGGAGGAGGAAAATGAAAAATGGAGATGTGAGGGAAAAATTTGGGAAAATAAGTTTTAATTTTTATATCAGATTCAGGTTAGCTTTCGACATTTTTATATTTTTTAGATTAGAATTCTCTCTTTTTAATAGCTTTTATCAAATTTTTTGTTTTTAAATAATTTACAATATATTTCAATTTAAAATACCCAAAAAATTAAAGAAAAATATAGAAACTTAAAACCAAATATAAATTTAGTATTTAATTATAATGTTACACAAAATAGAATGAAATTAGATTTTAAAATTTGTTTTAGTTTTTTTAAATCTAGTTGGGTTTTTGGTTTGGTTTAAAAAAATAATCCAAAATTATGGTTTGGTTTGATTATTCTAAATCAAAAACCAAAATTTTGAAATATTTCTCTCTCATAAAAAAAATATTAATATGCAAACCCACATGTACATATATTTATAAGAATACATATTCAGATATATATATATATATATACTTGTTTGCATGCATAAACACACACATATATATGCTTACATACATGTGCTTATAACTAAATGGGGCTTTACTTGTAACTAGACAGAACTATACTTGTAACTGAACCAATTGATGCCTGTAAGACTTGAGTTTAGACTATATACTTGTAACTGAACGAAGATGTACTTGTAACTAAACGGAGCTCTACTTGTAACTGAACGGGACTGTTCTTGCAACTGGACCAATCAATGTCTTTGAAACTTAGGTTTAGACTTGGTTCACAAATAAAGATATATGTTTGCAACTGAACGAAGATCTACTTGTAACTAAATGGGAATCTGCTTACAACTAGATAAAACTGTACTTGTAACTGAACCAATTGATGCCTGTAAGATTTGGGCTTAAACTATATGTTCGTAACTAAATGAAGATGTGTTTGTAACTAAACGGAGCTCTGCTTGTAACTAAATGGAGCTGTGCTTGCAACTTAACCAATCAATGTCTTTGAAACTTAGGCTTAGACTTTTTTCACAAAATAGAGATATATGCTTATAACTGAACAGATATCTACTAGTAACTAAACGGGACTCTACTTGTAACTTGACGGAACTATACTTGCAACTGAACCAATTGATGTCTATGAGACTTGGGCTTAGACTATATGCTTGTAACTAAACGAAAGATGTGCTTATAACTAAACAGAGCTCTACTTGTAACTGAACTGGGCCATGCTAGTAACCGGACCAATCAATGTCTTTAAAACTTTGGCTTAGACTTGGTTCACAAAACAGAGATATATGCTTGTAATTGAATAAGATCTGCCTGTAACTAAATAGGGATATGCTTGTAACTGGATAGAAATGTGCTTGTATAGTATAATTTAACAAAATTTATATATTCTTAAAATTAGTATTTAATTATAATATTATATAAAATATAATGGAATTAGATCTTGATTTTCAAATTTAATTATACGAATTTTTAATTTGTATCAATTTAATTTATAAAAATGAGGATATATATATATATAGAAGTACGAAATAATTACAAAATTGTTATATTAATTAATTTTATACTTAATCCAACATTGCATATATACTATTATTCTTATTTGATATTTTATTAGGTATTTCTAGTCGAAATTTCTCATTTATTTCTATATTTTACCATGATATATACACTAAAAATGACATATGTGATCTCGTTTCTTATATGATACCATGATATTATATACACTAAATGCCACATTTGAAACAAGTTCCAATCAAATGATGACACTGTCTAGAATGAGCCCTACCATAGCTAGGGCAATTAGGTACTGATCGAGCATGACTACCAAATACGGTCATACTAGTCGACGCTTGTTTGCTTGTGGACATTTATGAAATGAACGCTTGTTGCCACGGAATGATGAACTCTTGTGAGACTTGAATTGGCCACTGAAAGCTCCTTTAGTCCTCGCTTTCTTCCATGAATCTCGATAAATGTGCTCAGGCATTTTCAAAGTTTCCAGAGCACATGCTACCTCCACTGCCCGAGCATAGGTAAAGAACCCTATATGAAGACACATAATATACTTCAAAGAGGGTAACAACCCTCTCATGAACCTCGTAACTTTTGTGATATCATTATTGACGAATTAAGGAGCACAACGAGAGAGACTGGTAAATTGATCTTCACATTCTGATACTGTCATGCCAGGCTTCTGTACCAACCCTTCAAACTCAAATTCCAATTCCACTCGCCTGCTGTTGGGTAGAAACTGTGCCAAGAACGCTGTCTTGAAATCTTCTCAAATCATTGAGTCAGCATCTGCTGATCTCAAAGTCAATATAAATTTGTACCATGATTGTGCCACTCCTCAAAGATGAAAAGCAGCCAATTCCACTTCCTGATGTTAGAGCACCTTAGAATTTGAAATATTGTCGCCAGGGTGTCTAAAATGCATAAGGGTCTTCATCTACAATTGAACCTAAGAATGTAGGCAGTTCTAAACTTTAGGAAATCCCAAAAGTATCTATCAAACCCTGATTGATATTGTTTTGGTCCCGTTACAATTGGAACTGTCACAGGGCTCAGCTGATTATTGACTGGGGTCTGCTGCCTATTAGATGTCGCCATATTTCCCATGAATCCATTCATGACTTGACGTAATACAGCAGTCAAGAGACCTGTAAGTCATTCAGATTTATTGCCACAGTTGTAATGCCTTCGTCTACAGTTGGCCTGCTAGTAGGCCTAGTTATCCTCCCTCTTCCCCTAGGGTGACCTCTCTCTCTTGATTCGGGATGAACAGGAGGAGCAAGTTCATCCATCAAATTTTCTGGCACCTCAGGGATAACATCTTTTGAAGGGAAGTATGAATCTCACGTGGAGAATCCATCTATCATATAAAACACTAAGATTAGATCACACAAGAATGACTAGATGCCTAAGAGAGCAAGTACAAAACACCGTCAACACCCTAATAGGTCTCTCACAGTCCCTTCATTATGAAAGTGGGGCCTTCACCATCTGTAATAACCCAATTTTAATAAATAATAAGAATTAATTAAATTAATATAATTAGAGGCTTATTTGTAAAAATTAGAATTTGGGGGCTTAATTTGGGAGTATTAGAAGTTTGGGGGTTGATTTGGAAATCTAGAAAGTATGGGAATTCCATTGAAATTGTCAGGGACTGAATTGAAGAAAAACAAAATTTGAGGACTAGATCTAAAGAAAACAAAAAATTTAGTCCAAATCGGTGGCCGAAACTTTTGATGCTGAATTGCCGCAATAGTTGAAGTTTTCGGTAATTTGTTCACACCGTCACATGCGTATTTAAGAGAGGAATGAAAGCTCTCTCTCAATTTTGGAGATTGGGAGAGTTTAGAGGGAGAAATTGAGAGTTTTCTATAATTGGGTTCATCGTGATCCGTGAGTATTTTTGAAAAATTTGAGGATTTACTAGTTTTTGATACAATTATTGGGCGTAGTTCAACTCGTTCTATTCAGATCTACCATTTTCGGGTGTGGATTGATAAGTAAGTGGGTTTTTCTATTTTATTTTGAGTTTTTATAATTTATTTTTGATTTTCAGAAGGTACAGACCCGGTTCTGTGAACCGAGTTGTCAAACCCGTAATTCCGGGTGAAACAGGGCAAGACCCGTGATCCAGGTCCCCTACACGGCTGCATGCCTCGTCCAGGCCACTGGGCCTGGACTGGCCAACAGGCCAAGGCGGCCCGCGACAGGAGCTGCAGGCCAGCCTTTATAAAAAAAAATAATAATAAATAAAAAAAAAAAAAATTGAATTGATGCGAGCCAGTGGCTCGAGTTGGCAAAGTCGAGCCAAGCCAACGCCGAGCCAGTTGAGCAAGCCGAGCCGAGCCGTGGCTAAGTAAAAAAAAAAAGAAAGAAAAAAAAGGAAGAACAGTTGACTGAACCGCCAGCCGGTTCAGTGGTCAAATAACCTCGGAATTGGAAAGTTGAGCCGTTCTAGAATTAGGGAGAAAAAACCTACTGAATTGAGTTGGTTCAGGGGTTCAGGGAGGTCCGGTTCGACCGAAAAAAAATTTGTTTTTTATTGAACCAGCTCGGTTTAAAGGTAAATTAATGATAAATTAGGCGGTTCAGCTTTATTTTGGCCCATTTTTGATTGGTTCATAGTGATTTCTAGGTTTTTGAGCCTTCTAAATATGATTTGAGGGGTTTCGTGGCCAAACGAGTTTGGGATTGAAGTAGTTTTAGACCAGTTTAGGCGGTCTGGTGGGTTTTGGCGGCCGTTCATTATGGTTCGGAATTTTAAGGGTTGGTTCACTATTGTTAAGAGTTGTTGAGTAAGAATCGATGATATTACTGAGTGTGTGGTCCCGTGATTGGTTTTGGTGCCTTGAAAACGTGCCAAAGGTCCCAAGGATGGGATTTGAGCTGATCTGGGCTATTTAAGCCCGTTTCTTGGCTTATTTTTGTATGTGATTTTTGTGTGGTTTTAGTGCAGATACAATTGAAGAGGTTATCCTGACCGGTGAGTGGGTGGAGTGACTCGGACTTACTATTAGTAGCTTGGTTTCTGAATGTAAGTGATGATACCCTCTCTATGTCTGTGTTTTCATAGTGTGATTTTCTGACATGATGATTATGTGGTTTGGAAACTGCATTTTGGCTATATTATACTCGGGATATGTGTTATGTGTTTTATGAATTTAGTAAGTCATGTTGATTTGTGATACTGGCTTTTAAGATATAAATTGTATATAAGTATGTATACCTGTTTTTGACTTTTACATGAGGTTGGTATTGTGAGATGTGTTTTGGGGACTTAGGTGGCTCGGCTGGAGGACAGCGATGCTGTGGCATCCAGTGCAAGGGCCCTGGGTCTGAGATGAGGCGGCAGGGACCGTAGGCGGTAGAAGCCGTAGACATGTTACGCATTGTCATGTTGTATTGGGACGGTAGGCTTACCGACAGACGGTGGGCCGTAACGTGCGAGGAATGCCTTGGACTCGACGATGAGATGAGTTTTGAGGCCAAGGGCTCGCCAGCAGACGGTGTGCTGTCATGGCATGCGGGGAGTACATTGGCCTAGTGATGTGATTATGATGACTGGTTATATCAATACCTCACATATGTATGTTTTGATATTGAACTACTCACTGTATTTATGTGTTAAAATGGTTTTTGGAACTCATAGTATGATACATAGCTGAACATGCATAAACTAGGTATCATCTGTACCCACTAAGTTTCGCGACTCACCCTTTATTATCATTCTAGATCAAGTTGGTTGTTTGTATTCTAGTTAGTGGAGATATGACTTGAGCTCTGGATTTTGATTGATGTACGGGCACATTTCATTATGTTACTGTTTTATACTTTAGATTGTTCCTTTGTTATTCTCAGATAGGATTTTGGTTTGTATTTGAGGATTGATTTTGTGTGCCGTACTTTATATTACTCATATGATATGATTGGTTTAAATCATGTGAGCTGATTTTGAGGCTAACTAGAGTCGGTGGGCCTTAGTGCCGGTCACAGGCCAGGGATTGGGGAGTGACACCATCATAATAAAAACACTATAGAAAAATCTTACTCCATTTATTCTCAAATTAAACATATAACTTTGATACCAACTTTGTTACACTCTAAACTCGGACATGTAACTAGCACTAAGGCTGGCACTTCAACCCTAGTAAACTTCTGATCCAAAACAGAATACAAATTGAAAAGAAATACCAAATAGCATACTATCTTAAATACATCACAACCCTGTCTAAGATATAAACTAGAGTAATTCTAAAATACGATACAAGAACAAGTAAGAACGTCAAGTCGTACATCAATTTCGACTTGCAAAAAATGGACAACTTGGTCAGAAGGGCGATCCCTTGTCTATCTGAAAAATATAAAAGATGAGTTGCGAAACCCAATGAATGATAATACAGACTCTAATCATGCTGAAATATGCATCATAAAACGTGTCAAAATCATACATATAAGTATACAGTGAGCAACTTAATCAAATTATCAATAAACCATACAAATATGTCTCGTGTTCTCAAAACACAGTTAATCGATTAACCCATGTTATGAGTATCTTCTCATATCAGAAATCACATCTCACGATAAAGCGTATCATGTCAAAAGAGTCACATATCACATATCACATCAAAATTGGTATCAAAATAGAATCTCAACTCACGATAGAGCGTGTCATGTCAGATGAGTCACATATCACATATCCACATAGGGATCCCATATCAAAACTAGAATCACAATCAGAATCAAAACCTAAAATCTAGAATAACTCTCGACATAGATTTCAGAAAAACAATTATAATAGAGGCATGAATTTCATCTATTTTCAAATAACTCATGTGAATTTCAAAATAAACGAATACTTGTCACAAATTTAACTTTTCAAAATGAGAAATCATATCACATTAATTATTTCATAACTAGAATAAAATAAACATGCATAGAGTAAGTATTATCACTCACAGTCCAAACCAGAACCAGAAACTAAAGCAATGAAAATAAGCTCACGGATCGAATCGTGTCTCCTCGAGAGTATCTACAAACACAACATACAGAATCAAAACCAAAACCAAACTCTGCCTACTTATGCGCTTAAATGCCCAAAACAAACTAGAACCCCATTTCAGAACCTTACCATGCATCCCGAAGTCCTTTACCTCACTCCCAATCCTAAACTAAATGGAACCTATAACCAAACCCTGTACAAACATCATCAACCTTGGTTGTA
>CAJVSB020000274.1:0-64109 GCA_911865555.2 Thlaspi arvense
AACGCAAACCTTGCGCCGAAATATCCAATTATTTTATTATTATTAATTATTAAATTATTTTTATTATTGTTAATTATTAAATTATTATTTAATTTTTATTATTAATTTTACATATTTTTTGATATATATATTTTATAATAATTTATTTAAGGTATTTACATAAAACTGAAATAACATGTGCATAAATAATATTCAAATATCTTATTACAAACAAACATAAAATAGTGTCACTAAACATATATATGAAACAAAATCTAAAAAAAAAAAAAGAAAAATCACTCCCGACAGCCGCCATCACCTGACTGAGATGATAAAGAGTCAGAATTGTGAGCAGGCACCAAAGAGCATGGCTGATCAGGTGGTGTGCTCCTCATCCCTTCAACCATCTTATACAAATGATGAAGGGCAAGCTTCATACTCCCCACCTTCTCCCAAAGCGCCTGATTCTCTTGACAGAGAGTCTGCACCTCCGATCTCATAAACTGATATGTACTATCGGATGGAGGATAGTGGACTGACTAAGAAGAACTCTACCGTCTAAGGCCGTATACACGGCTGAAGGCTCTCCCCCCAGCGCACCTCTCCCACAGCTCAGTGTCTGCTATCCGTTGAAACTCTGGAGTAGACGTCTCCTCAGGTGTCGACTAGAAGGATTGGGCAGCCTGAAAGTCAGCCTACATACACAAAGTATATTATAAAATAAGTTTAATAATTAAATATGTTAATTATAAAAAGTTAATAAATAATAAAGTATGCTTACATAAAATTTAATAATTAATTAAAGATATTAGATAAAATTTATTTACATAAGTCTTCTCCGATCGCTGGTCCACTCACACCTCTTCACCATCTTTCTTCCTAATATGTGTATGCTTAAAAACCTAAAAAAAATGGGGAGTCCTCCCGGTCTCTTTTTCCAGCAATATATAATAAAAATTTTGTGAATATTTATAACTATTAAATAATAATAAAACTATTGTACATGAATAAAATTTACCATCCTCATAACATGCTCATGTGGAGGAATAAAGCCTCCTGTGTGGAGAAAACCGCCTTTTCCAAATAGCAATTCCCTTTATTTTAGGAGCTTATCTTAGTAAACCTCTCTCCTCTCCAGTAAGTCTAAAGCTCCTCCCACACAGAAGGCAGGATCCAATCTGGTTTGACTCTAATCTGGGCATCTCGAAACATATTAGAAAGCCTATGAGATTCACGAGTACTGAATATTCGTCTAATGGCTGGCTCATCTCATGGATCCCATGTACAATATTTATGCTTGAAGATAGAAATAAACAGTTAATAAAATATCAATTAATAATACAGATAAAAAAATATTTAACCATGACTGCATTGAAATACGAACCTAGAACTCATCAAACCACAAATCACAAGGAACTGTCCTCCAATTGGGATAACACGACGTGAACTTCGACCGAATGACTGCTGTGATGGCATGAGTAGCAGCCGCCGAAGGATGAAATCTGTAACAGCAAAAAAATTATAAAATCAATACTAATATTTGATGCATTAAGAAATATTTATGAAAATTTTTTAATAATAAATATTTAATACTTACCCGACGTCGCCAATGGGCCTGATCAGCGTCTTCCCAGAACTGCTACAACATGTGCTAGATGATTTGACTCGAGTAGGGTTAGACGGAGAAGAATCTGGTACGGGCTCTGAAAGAAAAGCGCTATTAGTAGAGGCAGCTGCACTGCAGGCAGACGCTGGTAAAGCATGTCCATCAACAGTAGATGGAATAGGCATGTATCCGAGAGTAGGCATGAACTGAGAAGATCGTGATACGTACTAAGAATGTGAAGCCCCATAATCAAAATAGGCACAGGTAGGATCAATGGGCTCCCTGATAGTAACTAGCGGCAAAGGTCTTGATGGGTGATGTACAGGAGGATCACGCCGCTTTTTTGAGCAGTCAGTATCTATCATTTTACCCTTATCGGGTCTACGATCGGAATCCATATATATTGATAGATATATTTAATTTTTTTCTTAAAATTACATAAGATAGAATGAATTATTACTTAACTTATTTTAAATTAATATATAATTATTTTTTAAATTGATATGTAATTTGTTTTATAATAACCTTTATAGTTCCAAAATTAAGAAAAGAAGCAAATTATTATACAATCAAATAAAACATATTAATTACTCAAAAAGATAGCAAGAAATTCACTGTCACAAAACATAGAAAACAAAAATACAACAATTCAACCTGAATAACTTTGATCATCCTCGTTTGCCACCTCTTCTTTCTCATAATCTCCCGATGGTTTGGTGTCGTCATTGTATTCAATAAATTCTTCATCATCCTCTTCATTTTCGTATTGATCATCTTCTGTCAGTCGTTCTTGATCCACCTGTCCTGGAACAATCTCGTCGTATAATCCTGCTTTATGACGCAATCCATCTAATGGATCAGCATCAATTACAGGCATTACATGAGACATAAACCCTTCTTGATAAACTTCTTTAGCACTTACATTCTCAATTTCTGTTCGCCTAATTGGTTTTGTTTTCATAGCCACCCACCAATGGGCCTTGTCCATTTGAATGGTTAAATAAGGAATATAATAAACTTGTTTAGCATTTTCAGCAATGATGAACTGATCATATTGATTATATTCCCTACTGCAATTAACCTCAACAATGTTATAAAGGGGATGAACTCTTATATCACGAGATCTTCTTGGATCAAACCATTTACACAAAAACAAAACAACCCTTTTTATAGGTCTGCATGGATATTCCAACTCTATAACTTCCCCAAGGACACCATAATATTCAATTTCTCCCACGCTGCTAACACCTTTTACACATACACCACTACTAACAGTTTTCTTTCCTCTAGAGTATTCATCTGTGTGGAACTTATAACTATTCACAAAATACTTGTGGTACGATCTCACACTTAAATTTGGTCACAATGCTAAATCATGTAAGTGCAGATTTGTGACACCATTGGCAGGATCATGCACCTATTTATAATATATTGAAAAAGTTAACTATATAAAATAATATTATTACTTCACATGTAAATGATATACTTACGTAAACCTTAAACCAAGCGAGAAATTCATTTTGAATCCGTGGGTCAAGATTTTCTTGACTTATGCCATTCAAATGTAAAAACAATTACAAATAAAAAAAAAACACTACATTACTTACCAACCTATAAATGTTATAAAAATAACTCGAATAATATTGAAGTAAAACTTACTCAATGAATGGTTGTACTTCATTGCAATTTAGAAGAACATGCAAAGTTGCAGAATACATCTCTTATTCTGACAGATATCTATGTGCACAAGCTCCAGAACTACGACCAAATTGATTAAAAATAGGGAGCGTTGGGAAACTACTGCTCACACCACCATCATTATTTCGAAGCAATCTCATTCTAGATGACAACATGCCAGTGTTAAAATAATATGAAGTGAAATGCGAAGTTTCACGAGTCAAGTATGCCGCACATATGGAACCCTCAACTCGTGCTTTATTCTTTACAGATCTTTTAAACTCTCCCACACACCTTAAAATATATAAACCAAAACATTAAATGGTATTATTCTTTACAATTATGTCATGAATATACCAAAAATAAAATTTGGACTAAAACCATTTAATACATTACCTTTCAAATGGATACATCCATTTGTATTGAACAGGTCCTCTAACTCTGGCCTTATATGGAAGGTGTACAATTAGATGCTCCATTGAATCAAATAATACTGGTGGAAAAATTCTTTCAAGTTTACACAATATTACTGGAATATTTTTCTCTAGTTGCAATAAATCTTTCTCTCTGAGTGTAATGGAGCATAAATCCTTAAAAGACTGACTTAATTCTGTCAGAGGCTTCTACACAGCATCAGGTAAAAAATCGAAAGCAATCAAAAGTAGGCACTCCATAAATATATGACAATCATGATTTTTCATTCCATGTACATTACTTCTTTGTGGATCAAAACACCTTGCCAAATTAGAAGCAAATCCATCTAGCATTTTCAATTCTCTAACCCAATTGCACACAGCTCTTCTTTCATCAATAGTTAGACTCAACTTTACTTTCGATTTCACAATTTTTCCATTAGGCAATGTGACAAGTTCCATATCCCGCCACCTACAAATCTCTGCCAAGTCAATCCTTGCTTTGATATTATATTTTGTTTTTAATCTGATATCCATCATAGTATAAAAGATATTATCAAAAACATTTTTTTTCAACATACATCACATTAAGATTATGCCTAATCAAAAGCATATTTCAATACGAAAGCTCCCAAAATATACTCTGCTTAGTCCAATTATGGTATACCCTGTATCCTGATAATTTAGATCGACCATGCTCAGCCACTTTGGAAAGAAAGCAAACTCTATCCCACAATTGTTCACCAGATAGTCTAGGTGGCGGCTCATCAATTCAACCTTGTTCTTTATAAAATCTCTTTTATTCCTCCTAAATACATGATCATACGGCAAAAATTGATGATGACAGTCAAATCATGAATTCTTACCATCATGTTTTATAGTAAAAGTCTTTGTTTTCTCCATACAATAAGGCAAAGCAATTTACCAGTAGTCATCCACCCAGACAACATTCCATATGCAAGAAAGTCATTGATTGTCTAAATTATAGTTGCACGTAACATAAAATTTTGTTTTGTACAAACATCGTATATCAAAACATCTACATGCCATAACAACTTCAATTTATCAACTAAAGGCTGCGAATAAACATCAATTAAGCTCTTAAGATTTTTCGGTCCAAGTATAATACATGTCAAAAACATGTAAGGTTTTCTCATACACATTTTTGGTGGAAGATTATAAGAGTGACAATTATAGGTCAACAAGAATATGACCTGACGACTGACTAAATGGAGCAAAACCATCAAAACATAATTTGAGCCTTATATTCCGAGGCTCAATTGCAAAATCAGGATATACCCTATCAAAGTGCTTCCATGCTTCCCCATTTGATGGATGACTTAAAACACCTCGAGGTCACCTATTTTCATAGTGCCATCTTATATAAGGTGAAGAACTCATTGATACATACAACCTTTGCAATCTTGGAATAAGTGGCAAATAATGCATCGACTTTACTGCCACATTTTTAAAATTTTTTCTTCCTACTCTACGTGGTTGATACCTTGGTTTCTGACAAAATTTATATGAAAGTTCATCAATGTCATCTTTGTAGTACAACATATAATCATTCTCCCAACAATCAATTTTCATAACTTGCAATCCTAACTTTGACACCAATTTTCTAGCCTCGTGATAAGATTGAGGTATGCGAATATCTTCCAAAGGATTCGTCTTATACATAAACTCGACCATTGAATCAACACACTGTTGCGCAACATTCTAATCAGACTTTATGCTCATTATTCTAGTTGCAATAGACAATTTAGAATGACAAGACCCTGTCATAATGGTCTATTTGTTGCATTCAGTAAGTCAAAAAATTTTTTGAGCATCAGCATTAGGAGCATCCTCCATTCTCTGCTCAAAATGAGCATAATACTCAAGCATACTAGAATCATATATCATTTCCTGGTATCTATTTAGATTCTCAGGTTGATTACATGAAAAACCACTGCCATCATAAGCCCTACTTACTTCAACATTAGGCTCTTCTCCATGATAAGTCTAATACCAATACCCTTCCATAAATCCCTTTTGACAAAGATGAACCTTGACTGTATTAGGTTCTAAATATTTCAAATATTTACATTTACAACAAGGACACCTAAGCAACCTTTCTCTTATGAATTCCAGTTGTTAGCAAACATAAGAAAGGAACTCATCAACACCATTCACAAATTCCGGTTTCAATCCCCTTCTACCCACGTAAAGCCTACTATATATCCACCGACAATGTTCTGAAATTTTCATATTTATGAATAATCAACAAAAAAATGTTTTATTTGTTATGACGTTCAAAATTCTATTTTAATCAAATTAATTATATAACTACTTAAATACAACATATTTCCAAAAATTTACTTCATCATTATGATTAATTTGAATATATGTCATTTACTTTGGTTTATGATAGTTATAAGGCTTAATAAATATTACTTTCAATATATCTCTTTAATGATTAAATAATATTTTGAATTAACAATACAAAATAATAAATTTATTTAATTTTAACTTTTAATTCATTAAATTTGTAGTTATAATATTTATTAATTAATATTTTAAAATATATTTCAAGTGTCATTAAATAAATAATTAAAATATTATTTCAATCCATTATATAATATTTTAATGTGTTAAACTAGCATAATTTTTTAAAATACTTTATTAAACAATATTCTAATAACATTTTATTTCATAAGTTTATTTTATTTGTTTAAATAATATTTTAAATTAATATTTTATTTTTAAAATAATAGTTTAAATTAATACTATTAATTGGGCCTTTGTGAATAATATTTTAAATTAATATTTTATTTTTTTTACATAATATTTTAAATTAATACTATTATTTGGGCTTTGTTAATAATATTTTAAATTCATATTTTATTTTTTTAAATAATAGTTTATATTAATACTCTCTAGTGGGCTTTGTTAATAATATTTTAAATTCATATTTTATTTTTTAATAATAGTTTTTTGGGCTTTGTTAACAATATTTTAAATTAATATTTTATTTTATTAAATAATTGTTTAAATTAATACTATTTATTGGGTTTTGTTAATAATATTTTACATTAATATTTTATTTTTTAAATAATATTTTAAATTAATACTATTTATTGGACCGTTGTTAATAATATTTTAAATTAATATTTTATTTTATTAAATGATAGTTTTAATTAATACTATTTATTGGGCTTTGTTAATAATATTTTAAAATAATATTTTATTATATTAAATAATATTTTTAATTAATACTATTTATTGGACTTGTTAATAATATTTTAAATTAATAATTTAAATAATATTTTAAACTACTTCATTTTTTGGCCTATCGAGCCCTGCCAGTGGGCTGGGCCGGCACCTACCAATGATTGCCCGGCCTGGCTAGCCCGCGGGTTGGCCTGGCCTAGTGGGCCCAGCTCGGCTACGCTGGGCCGGCCCAGTCCTTCTAAACACACATATAATAAAAAAATTTAAAAAAAACAAAAATATAACTAAACAAATTTTAAACAAAGCAAGCATGCATGTATGTAAGCATGTATATATATGTGCATAACCATTGCGGTGCGGTGCAGTGCGGTGCAACAATTTAAACAAAACAAGCATGCATGTATAATATTATTTAATAACAACCAAGTAGCAAATCGTACCAGTGCGGTGCGGTGCGGTGGCGGGGTGCCGCTATGCAGCGATTGAACGGCTAACGGGCAAATAGCGACAGCAAATGAAATGCAAAGAGAGGAAAGAGCGAAATGGGAGAGAGAACAGACAGGGAAATGGAAGACGGGGGAGGGGGCCTATTTAAGCTGAAGTTACCAACGCACTGCGTCGGTAAAGGTGTGTTAGTAACCTCTTGGGTTTTGTGCCTCAAAGTACATGAAGACAGTTACTGACGCATATTTTCAAATTACTGATGCAACTGCATCAGTAATTCGGCCTCGAAGCCCAAAAAAATTACAATCCCAATGCGCTTATCGACGCAACATTGCGTCGGTAATTACCGATGCTATGTTGCATTGGTAATTTCCACCGTACATTGTCGAAGCAAATTTTGTAGGTAAGGCCAGAAAGAATTTACCGATGCAATAATTGCATTGGTAAATTTAATTATTTTAATTTCTTTTTTTGATATGTTACTGACGAAGGTTTGCGTCAGTAATTACTGACACAATCTACGTCAGTAATTGATAACAAATTTTTTTTTAATTTTTATAGTATCTTACTGACGCAAATTTTGCATCCGTAAGGTTTAATTATTTTGATTTCTTTGTTTTTATTACCGACGCAATTGTTCTGCGTTGGTAATATTTATTGCAAAATTACCGATGGAATTTTTGCGTCGGTAAATTTCAGTTACATTTCGACGCTTTTTTGCGTCGGTAATTTACCGATGCTTATTTTCGTCAGAAATATTATCTGTATTCTGACGAAATTTTTTGCGTAGGTAAATTTCGTCGGTAAACCCCGCTTTTCTTGTCGTGATTTATAACCATTTTTATTGTTTGGAAACTAAAAACTTCAAATGTAGGGTATATATCAGAGATATGTGTGTACTTAATTTAATTCAAATGCAAATATAACAACCAATACAAGTGCCCATCCACATGTAAGAATGCAATAGAATTCAAACAAAAATTAAGAAACAAATAGGAAACTTGAATTCTACCATATGCTAAAGGAAACTGCAATTTGCATTGGGGATTTCAGATCTGGATTACATACTTGAGATTTGGATCTGAATTAAGAGTGACAAAATGGCAACGCAAAGAGATCGGATGGTATTTGTTCCCAGAAGTCGAGGGGACAGAAAGGCCACTAGCCTTGGATTTGACTTCCAAAACTGGAACTAAAAGCTTCGTCTTTGTTGTAATTTGGCTCTCCCTCTCTCAATCTAGCTAGGTTGCATTTGGATTTAATTAGCGTGTTAGTAGTTTGATTCAAACAAACAATAATTTCAACAAGATAGAAAAGTTAAGGTTTCAAGGGTCACCCATTGGCCCCAAATCGTGTGAGTCACACAAGAGAAAGAAGAAAAAAATAGAAAAGAGAGGGGAGGGCAAGCTCACTATGGTCGTCGTGGTTGGAGAAGGGGATGGCTAGCTAAAGGGCTACAATGAATTGTGGGTTGTGAGGAAGAAAGAACTAGAATGGGGAGGGGGCTAGGCTTGGCGGTTCCCCCCTCCCCCCTAAGAACACATCCCTTTTATACTAAAGAAATGTAATAAAATGGTAAAATAATTCAAAATTTTCTTTAAAAAATTTAATTAAAAATGGCAGTTTAATAGTCATTTAATTCAAAACTACCATAATATACATGTAAAACAACAATTACACAAATTGTAGTAAGAACCGTTGCAATATAAAAAAATTACAGTGGTTAACCTTAACTGCTATAATTTAACCACCATTATCCACGTGTTTCTTTTTTTGTAGTGAAGCACCAATTAAGATTTCTGGTTATATCTTTCCCAAGACTAGTTTAGGGCCCTATGTCCATGATATCCCATTCTTTGTCAGTTTTAGAATATGAAATCATATAATTTATAAAATTTCTTAGAGTTAATGCTAAAAAATTGGGTTTAACTATTTTAGACCATTGAGTTAAGTTCTTAAGGCACTTGGAGAGGGAGAAACTGTTAATCTTATTCCATATTGATTTCTGTATATAATATTATATAATTTATAGAACTATTGAGAGTTTCTGTTTAATAACTTGACATTAAATAATTTAGGTAAGTGGCTCTTGAGTCTTTACAATGTCAGCATTTGCAAGTGATTGGCAGCCATTAGAATTCCTTATCTATAATTCAATACTTCCATTTTGCACCCTCTTTGATGCCAAAATCTTGAATACCCAAATTATATCTTCAAGTAATGTGGTAGCATTTTATCTTCCATAGAAGCAGACAAGCTTGGCTCAAGATCATTAAACAGAAAGCTCATAGTAAGCTCTACTCCGCTCTACAGTATACTCAATTTCTTAGGAATTCTAGGCAATGTTTTGGGTATGAACATTCACATCTAGCGGTCTACTAGGAAATTTTAAGTGGAGTTGCTGCCCTGCCTTGAGGACCCACTTGGCAACTACTTTTAAAAGTGGCTTTTTTTGGGTATTATCATATTGAGGGAAAATGATCAAATTGCTAAATTAAAATTAACCATTGGACCTTTTTTAATATCAAGTCTCTCTCTCTCTCTCTCGCTGAACAGTATGCTGATGAACTCGATATTAACTAACTCATTTGAATTAGAGGATAGATTACTATCAACTAAATAGATGCATAACTTGGATTGTGTTAATAGGACTACATAGAAAAGAGTGTGTATAAGATATCTGTCTTCCGTACTTCATCGTCCTTTTTTACTCAACAAATTCAACATTTAATAATGTGTTCACACCGTGATGAATTGTTATACATTTCTTACTGTTTTCCTTTTATGCATTTTCTTTTCTTCTGTGCAACAGAGTTGAAAATTGGTAAGAATTGGATGGGAATGAATAATTGTCCCACTCTTGAAGGCCAAGACAGTATAAATGCAATGCTGAAAAGCTTCAAATAGCGGACATACATGGGGGCAAGAAAAACAATGCACTGCACCTTCTTGCGGACCAATTAGAAATGTTGACAACTACTAATGAGAAGGTTGTTGAGGCTAAATAGAAATTGTGATGGGCTCAAGAGGGAACTGCTAGGACTCAAAGAACTAAAGAGACGAGCTTCGTCAGAAACAAATCAAAGCAAAGACTACGGGATTGAAATCAGGAATTTCAAGGCAATGATAATGTTGACTACCATATTTTTGATAAATGAAAAGCTTTACATTAAAGATGTATAAATAAGGTGAGAAGGATATAAATTAGTGGAAAAGCAGCATATAAATTGGTCGTGTAGAGAAGGATACAACCAATATACAAACACTAATTGACAGGTAGTATGATGGGTTTGATTGCAACAAGGCCCAGTAAAAGACTGCATAACTTCATTCAGAAGAGTTCCAATTCAATTCACTGTAGTTGTGCCTATAGATCAGAATATTTACAAACGTAAAATGATTCGAGAACTATAATTTCTCCTCAAATCAGAAGGAGTACTTGAGAAATAACAACTTAAAAAATCCTTTAAGTATTACCCACTTGACAGTTTGTTTTTACTAGCAACTACTCGTGTATAGGCCTAATATCTCTTACTAGCATGTAGTACCTAGCAAAGGTCTTTAAACTGACGCTTATTAATAACCAATATGCAATATCTGAAATGAATCTACAGGATTTCAAAGTTCACGAGATGAATATGCTTCTGAATATTAATACTGGCAATATACAAAGTTAAAAAGTAAGCAAATTCAACTACCAAATTATGATTGCGTTTGGCTCCTCAAAAGCAGGCCTTTTTAGGGCTTTTAAGAACACTGTATGAAGAATTACAGTAGACTTAATTGGGGTCAGATCTCCCTAAATCCTAGAAGGTCATTCTACTAGGTTCTTGAAAATGCCCTAATAAGATCAGTCATTTTTAAGCCAAACTGCTCCTCGGAAAGTTTAGAAACTTGGGGTTCAGAAGAAGCTATAGCTTTTAGCCCCGCACTATAGCCAGCTGGTTCTATAACTTGCTGGACCAAGCTATAGCTCAGGCAATTTTTTCTCTTTTGTTTTTTCCTATAGGCTGAAACTCTCAAATAATTATTCACCAACTCTAAACTTGTCAACGATCCTCTTGGATCATGGTTTCAACTGGAACAACTATGACTTGAATTTATTCCTGGTATTTTCTTGAAACAGTGACTTGGTAAGGCTGTTAGAAATTAGAAGTATGACTTTTTGCTGGTAAGTGCATGATATTCAGTCTCGGCATCTAATGACTGCCTTTCTGTTATTTTGTTATATTTCCTCTGCTGGAAATGCTTTAACAAATGCTTCTTCATCTTTTCCTTACAATAATCGGGAGGATGATAAGGAGATCGAGCAGTATTTGACATTTCCTTGGGTTCGACTTGGAACTGAAGCCAAGAAACTTTCTGTTTGATTTCGCCACCAAAGATGTAGTTAGACATCTAATGCAATGTCTTTTCATGGAGACCCAGTAGTTGAATGCTTTCTTTGGAATATATTTGTGTGCTAAGTGGTCACTTCTGGGGTTTTTGGTTGACCTATGGCATGTGATTGAATGGCTTTTATGGACATAGGGCAATGGTAGAATTGTTGATTATAATGTTGCTTCTAGCCCATTTATTTTTTTGTTATAGTTTATTTAATAGTTATTAAATATTTATTGCACTTGTTAAGATATGTTAGTATTTGTGTGCTGATGTTTAGAAGTTCATTGTGTTTGTAACAGATTCTTACAGAACATGTACCTTAGTCCAATAAATTTGTAATGGGTTTTTATGAATATATATTGGCAAGTACTTTGCTGTAAGGCTGGCCAAAATGTCTTCTATGACAACAAAAATGGTTTTGCTACTTCGAAAATTATTTCAAACTCTATCCGTAATCTATATTATTACTAAGCTCTTTTTATTTGTAGTTAGTCCTTATAAATATTACTTTTGAAATTGTAAAATGTCCTTGTATACAAATAACTAGGATTGTAAATAAGCCAAGTCAAACACTACTTAACCCAATTCTCCTTGTTTGATTTTAATTGAATTCAAATTTCAACTTAAACCTGAGTTTAACTTTTTAGCAAGCTCAGGTATCTTTAAACTCAGGATTAACTTGTTTATGTTTAAGTTAACGTTTGGTAGGGACTGAAATTGAAACTTTGTAATAAGCTCCTCATCTTTAAACTCAGGATTAGTTTTTTTTAAAAAAAATTATTATTGGTTTGAAACCAACTGGCTTTGGGTTCTGGTCCAAATATGATTTCTTTATTTTTATTTTATTTTATTTTATTTGTGAGAAATCGGTTCCGGCTTTTCAATTCTCTTTGTTTAATAAAATAAGAAAATATCTCTTGAGAATGCAGTTTTATTAGAATCGACTTTCCAATGATTAAATATATATATATATATATATATAATATAAAATATAATTTATTTTGTCTTTGAGAAGTGGGTTCCATTGGAACCGCTTTCTTAATTCTTTTTATTATTTTTATTTAATTTTTTTTCTTGGTGAGAAGTTGATTATCTCTACAAGGAATTCCGCTATTTCTAATGGAATTCTGTTGGAAAAACAATTTTTGACAATTTTTTTGATGGCCTTCTATCCATTGGAAAAAAAGCTGTCAAAAAATTTTTCCAACGTACAAATCTCGCCCATCAGAATTTTTCGATGGGAAATGTCTATTGGAAAAAAAAGCCATTTGTCAGAAATTTTGTTGGTTGGACCACCAAAAAAAAGTGGTTGAAATAATAGAATTTCTGATAGAATTTTTAACGGAATTTCCAGCAGTCTTTCCAACGGATATTTCCGGCGACCTTTCTAGTGGACTTTCTGATGAAATTTCAGTGGTCCTTTTTTTGGTAGAATTTTTGACAGAATTTCTAGTGGACTTTCCAATGGAATTTCCAATGGTTGTTTCCGATGGACATTTTTGGCGAACTTTTCGATAGAATTCCGGGGTTCTTTTTCTAGCATAATTTCAAGCAGAAATTTAGGCTGACTTTTCGATGGAATTTCCATCAAAATTTCCAGCTGAATTTTTCTACGAAGATTCAGGCAGACTTTCGGCCAGCAAACTTTTCCATTAAACTTTTCGTCAGATTTTCTGGTGGGGCCTTCTAGCCGGCAAATTTTCAAACAAAATTTTCGACGGACTTTCTGACCAGCAAACTTTTTTGATGGACTTTCTGATAGACTATTCCCATGACAGATTTTCCAGTGAAATTTTTGGCGGACTTTTTGATCAACAGAATTTTCCAACAAATTTTCTGACCAATATTTTCAATGAACTTTCTAGTCGATAATTTTTACTGATGAAATTTTTGGCCAATATTTCCAACAAGTTTTATAATTTTTATTAAATATTTTATTTTTTATAATTCTTTTTTAATTTTTTACATCCTTTTAGCAAATTTCAATTAGCTTTAATGATTACTTTTTACAAGTGATTTATGTTTAATAATTTATATTGATATTTTTAAATTTTTTAATTTTGATATTTTATAATTATTACAAAATTTATTATTTATTATTTTATATTTCATGTTTAATAAAATAAATGTATTAAAAATAACCACATAAAAATAAAAATTAAATATTTAAAATTACAATTATGAGATTAAAATAATTCACATTTAAATTAAAAATAAAAATCTTCTAATACAAATTAAAATGTTGCAAATATGTCCAAATAAATAATATACAAATGTACTATTATGTGTCAATATCATCTGATGTACTATCATCATTGGACGTATGTTTCAGAATTAGCAATGACAATGTAGGAGGGGCAGCTCCAGATGGCAAAATCGATGATGGATCAGGACGATCACGTCTCTCTAACATAGTCACCAACTGCTAGATAGTCTCTCTTATCATCCCCATACTCGCCTCTATCGTCCCCATCTTCTGACGCATTTCAGTCACTTTTGCTTCTAACTATACAATATGAGATGGTGTAGAAGAGAATGTTGACTGAGAGCGCTCTCCTGAAAACGGTTGCAATCCTAACCCATATATACGACCTGTTGCCTTCCTGCTAGCTATACGAGTCCAAATGTTCATCTATAACTAAGCCAAAGTACTATCATGAGTGTTAAAACCTCCAGCTGGTACTTGAGAAGACTGAGCCTTCTCAATCTTACGCTCATACTCATTCTACATGAAAACATTAATAATACATAAAAAAATGTAACACTAAATTTTTAACTTATATATTAACTCACAAATGTTCTCTCGAACCACTTGTTAACCCATTTCTTCTCCTTCTTCTTAAAATGACAATGCTGAAAAATATTTGCAAGTGACGGAATTTTTTCACTTTTTTCTACCTACAATAATCAATAAATAAACAATAGACATTTATTATTATTATTATTATTCAATACATATCACTTTTCAAGCATGCTCATGTGGGGGAATAGAACCTCCACTATGAAAGGAGCCACCCTTCTCAAAATGGCAATTGCCGTTATTATGGGTACTCACACGATGAAATTCTTTACTCGAGCAATACTGAACCAATCTGTCCTATATGGAAGAAATGATCTAGATCGGTCTTCTTCCTCTCGTTTGTGCCTCCAAAAGCATGTCAAACAATCTGTAATTGCCGCACCGATTAAAAATCTTCTAAGAAGTGACTCATTCTCTGCATCCCATGAAAATATTTCTATACAATTTCAAAATTAAATAAAATGAGCATAATATTATCATTTAAATAAAATAATTAATTAATAAAATACATACTCCAAATTCTTTAAACCATAGATTAGAAGGAATCATCTTCCAAATAGGATAAAGATGTATATTGCACCTTAATAATGATCGTAATTGCATGAGTAGTCTCAGTAGAACGATCAAACTTGAAACATAACAATAATTATTTTGTTAGTCATAATTTAATTAATAAAAATTAGTATTTTGCTATAAATTATTTAAAATTTTACCCATTTACTCTAACAAGTCTAATATGTAACTTATTAGAAACATCGGCCTCCAAAGAACTCAAAGGTGGAACGGAATGCCTATCAAATCTAGATTGAAATGACTTACCCAGATGAGGAGACGTGGGTGCCGGCATCGATAGAGAAAGAGTCCTGTATCCAAGTGTCGGCATAAACTGAGGTGGAGGATGTGTATGACCATAGTCATACTGAACTGTGTGACCTATATATACTATATACTATATATTGTATGTAATATAGGTATACACACACACACACACAAACCTAATATATCTCGATTACATTATGCATATATAATTGTTAATTACATTATATATAATATAGTATATATGTAATTATTATATTAGACATATATGAACTATATCTACATATGTTTGTAATACATATATATTGCATATATTTATATAATGTATTATATATATATATATTTCTATACTTAGTTAATATATGTCAATTAAATTATATATATGCATAGTTATTAATTACGTTATATTATATATAGTATAATTTATATATATATATATTTATACACACACATATTATGTATTTATAGATATAAACTTATATATATACTATTGTATATATTAGACATATATTATGTATAACCACATATATATTACATATATTTGTCTGTTAGTAATATATTATTTTATATTTAATAAAAAATAAATTATTAAAGATTATAATTATATAATTATAATTTATTAAATAATTATAGCCCACATTGGAGTGTGCAAAGCCTGTTAAATGAAGGCCGATGGCTGTTCTAAGCTAGGGCAGTCTAGCCTGAAAATCATTTTGGGCTAAATGAGCCTACTCGGTGGCTTAATTTATTTTTCCAATAGTTAAATCCGTCCGAAATATATAAAAGAATAAATAATTATTTTCTAACAAATTAGTCTGTCGAAATGTAAAATACATTAATATTTTTTTCTGATGGGTTTTGTTGTCAGAAAATATAAAATAAAAATTAAAAATTATATTTTTCTAACGGCAAATGCCATTGGAAATAAAATTCAAAAATTATTTTTATTTGTTTTTTCTAACATTTTTGTTTGTCAGAAATATAGATATATATTTTCCGATGGACGTTTGTTCGTTAGAGAATCATTAAATATTTTTAAAAATACAAAATATTTTTTGACGAAAAAATCTGTTGGAAAACCATTGGTAATGCAATTTTTTTTTTTTTTTTGTTTTTTGACAAACATTCCATTGAAAATTTCATATGAACAACAACGATTTTCTTGTCCATAAGTATTTCTGTCGACATTTCCACTTTTTCTTGTAGTGTATGCTACAGCACACTTTTTAGATCTCTTTTTTATTTTAATTCAATTTTTCTTGTGGGGAGTTGGGAACCGACTTCCCACTTATTTTTTTGGGCAACTGCATAGTGTTTGGCCAGTCTTATATTAATATTGATTACATTTTAATTAATTGTCGAAACTTAAGATAAATTGAACAATATGTATTGATAAGAAATAAAAATACAAAGTTTTAAAAAATTATTTAATAAATTAAATAAATCACTTTTAATGAATTTCATAAAATATTAATTTCAAAAAAGTTAAATTTTTTCTAAAACAAAATTCATAAAATTTCAAAAATTCAAATATTTAACTATTTTAATATTAAAAACTTTTAACAATTAATTAAAATTTAATCTAGCAAAATATTGAAAAGTTTAAATAATTTAACTTTGAGGGCTTTGCCTCCCTTAACCTTCTCTTTAGAAATCTAGAAAATTAAATATTAAAAGATTTAGGCATTTAGATATTTAATTTTTAAAATATCTAATTACTTAAATTTAAAATTTTGTTGAAAATATAATTAAAGAAATTTTGTTTATTAGTAAATATTAAGCTTGGTTAAAAACAATATTTTTTTCATCTCTATTGTTAGTTATTTTATGTAAATTAAATTCTAAAAATTTAAAATTTAAGATTGCTTAAGAATTTAATAATTAAAAATTTAAAATATAAAATAATAATTTATAGATAAATTAAATTAAAACAAAAACATAAACTAAAAAAATACTCTTGAGAAGTTGATTCCGCAAAAATCAACTTCTAAAAGGAGTAAAAATAATTGAAACATAAAATATAATTCATGAATAAATTAAAAAATAAAGAATACCCCTTGAGAAGTTGATTACTTAATATTTTTATTTTATATTTTTAGTTTAATTTATCTATAAATTATATTTTATGGTTTAAAATTTTTTAACTCCTGGTATGTATTTTTATTTTTATTCAAAAAAATTAAAAAGATGACCTGATCAGAACCGGCTTAATAAATTAAATTTTTTTTAGCTTTTTCTTTAGTTTAATATAAATATGTGGAAACTTCCTAAATCTCAACAAATACGCTCCATATGAGAAATATGGACTAATCTAGAAGAAATTCGCTGCAAAGAAAAACCCTCAAAACCCTAGCCTCCAAGCAAAATCGATATATTAGTCCTTAAGGAAACCCTGAAGAAGGAAAATAAATAAAATAAAATAAAAATCCAAACAAATCATTTGACCGGAGTTTATTTTTGGTGCTAAAATTTTCGTGTCCAAACTTTCAGTACTTGTGATTGGCGGCTTGGCGCCCAATCTATTTGCGCCAAAAAAAACTTTCTTTTTTTGTCCGAACCGGAGTCCAGTCCAGCAACCCGCGAATGTAAATTTTTTTGTCTTTTGTGAGGTTTCCCACAAAATTTTAAAATCTCCCTCTTCTTCCCAACCCCATTGTATTTTGTTTTCTCTCTCTCCCTCCCTCCCTCCTTTCCTCCCTCTTTTAGCTTGGTTCTTGAAAATTTAAAAACAACATTCAAACTGACAATTGCTTCGTAAAATTGAAATTTAATCCTTCCCTCCCCCTCCCTCTTCGAGCTTAACTTCTGAATTTCAGAAGCGAAAGAAGAAATTGTCCCTCCAAAATAAAACCCATTTGATTTCATCCAACCTTTAAAAACACCTCACACCCCATTGCTCATCTCATCTCCATTTTCCCCAAGCACCCTCTCTCTCTCTCTCTCTCTCTCTCTCTCAGTGCTTCACTTGGATTGGAAATGGAGATCACCTCTCTTTCTCTGTGCGCTCACGACGACAAGGAGAATGTTTCACCTTCAGCTTCAGCTGCCAAACCTTCGGCCGGCAATGGCAGCTCTGCAAAGTGCAAGAGAAGATTGAGGAAGCCATTAAGGGACATCACCCACCTCTTCGTCTCCGTCTCTCAAACTCATCCAACTCCAAACCCATCTCCCATATCAAGTCTTGGAAAGAGAAAAGCAGCTGAGAGCTTTGATTCTGTGCAACAGGCCAATTCTTCAAGGTTGTTGAGGATGAACTTCAGGTAATCAGATCAATGTTATAGCTGGGGGTTGTTTTGATATAGGTGCTGTCGGAGGGGAGGTTTTCAATCTCCGAAAACCATCAAATCGTTATACCGATATATAAAAAATTATTGTAGCCTTTTGTTATTTATATATTGATAAATTCAAATACACAATTTTATTTTATTAATATTTCTTCTTCTATTCTTCTCTGCAAGAAATTTCTTGGTTGAAATGGCCTTGGTTTGGTGTGTTGTGATAATGAAAAAGCTTGTAATAAAGCCTGAAAACAGTCAATTTGGAACTAATTACAAGCCGATCTACATCAAGTGCTTATTTGATACATTCCCTCTTGCCTCTATGCTTTGATAACTTGAGTCTCCACAGCTTCTAGTTAGAACCTTCAACCTTGGGTAACTTAGAGATTAGATCATCGACTGTTTCGAAATCTTCAATTGCATTCTCAACTCCCAAATTCATAAAGTTGAATTCGGATTTTGTGAAATTCTTGACAAAAATAATAAAGAGGATTGAGATATAACAGTGAAAAGTTGTAAAATACTTTCCAAAGAAGAAAGAAAAGGTATGTCCCAAAAAGTAGTTTTACATTTTTTTCTAAGCATTCATTTTCATTAAGATCTTCGCATCGGTCAAATAGAAAGTCAATAAAAAATATTCATTTGCCTTCGGCGAATTTAATAGTGAGTAATTCTAGCCCGACTTCGGGCGGATTAAGTGAGACTTGCCGTATTGCTGCTCGTATTAACTCAAATCTTGAATCTGCTTGGACTGGATTATGAAAAAAATTAGTTAGGACCAAATCGTTTAATTTCAATCTAATTTGATTTTAAATCAAGAATTTTCACGACCTAATTAAAATTTTTGACTTTTGGAATTTAAATTAGAATTAGAGCCAAAACTGTATTAGAATTGACAAACTTAAACTTTGAGAGTTGAATTGTAAATCAAAATCATGAATAATTATGAATATTGAATCGTGAAGCAAATAGTAAAAATTGTTTTCCTTTTTTATTTCTTGATATAGAAAAGATTTTTACTTAATTTTAATTGGTTGATCCATTCAAATTCTTAATAAGTTAAGTTTTTAATTTTTAAGTAAATTTAATTTTTTCATGTTAAATTAAATAATGTAAAAATTTTAAATTTTAAATTTAAAAAATTAACTTTTATAATGACTAAATCAACTTATTAACATTTTTTGACTATATAATAAGTAATTAAATTTTATATGATACGAAATGTATTTTATTTTTATATAATATAAATATATCTATAACACAGTTATTAATTTATTATTTTAAATTAATATTATCTAACAAGACATGAATAGAAAACGATCAGTTAACTTTGATCAAATGAGAGGAATTTTTTTAAGGTAAAAATAGGATTGAGTATCATTTAAGTAAATTTGATAGGAGATGAGTGTTATTTACCAAAAATGTAAATATAAATACCCTAAGTAAACAAAATCTCTTCAATTACACAAATTCAAATTCAAGAAAATTTATGAAAAAATGAAAAAAAATTTATACAATGTACAAAAAATAAAGTAACAATATTTAGTTATATATAATATGAAATAAAATTTTGGTTTATTTTCTTCTTACATTTATTGTAACAAAAAATAAAAGAAAAATACAAGTAGGGCAACCTCTTAATATAAAGTTTTTGTTAAGGATTCTATTTGCATAATTTTCTAAAGTAGATACTTACTAGTGAAAATGAGACCATTAGTACAAATTTAAAGTTGTCACTTTTTTAGATTAATAGTTATTTCATTATTTATATATTTTAAAATTTTTGAAGCTTGTAGATGGAATTGAGAAAAATAGCATCCTATAATTTAAAAGTCTTCAAGTAAAATAACTAAAAATGATCTAATCATTAACTAAGGATATTCTCTAACCTGGAGATTGATATTATGATTTGTAATATTTTAAGAATAAAAAAGACCAAAAAAGTATAATATTAAAAAAAATTGTAACTTAATGTTTAAAATTTTTCCAGTTAAACTGGAATCGGAATTATGGATCACAAATCGGAAGTGGCTCAAATCAGAATCGTGAATCAAATTGGCCTGGAATCGAAATTGTGAAGACCCAATTTTTAAAACCGAATAATGATGTTGTTAGGAATTTACTTGTGGCAAATTTGACGTAGGCCTTGATCTTACAGTATTATGTAGTGGAGTTGAGGTTGGTCTGGATGATAGGTGGCAATCCAAGGACATTGTTGTTCTTTAATGGATGCCAAGGATATTCCAAAATAGGTGGAGTTTTTGTGGCTCTGATTGTGCTCTTCCTTGGATGGTTCCTGTCTTGAAATCGTTAGTGTCAAATTCCTAGTCTCCATCCATCTCTCTACTTCATCCTTTTTTCTTTGCAATGGGTTTGTATGACTAAGGGATTTGTTATTTATTATTGGATAGTGGCATTTTTGTAAATAAGGAGGTCCTTTAAGAGGGAGGTCATGAAAACTATCCCATCTTCATGGAGGGACAAAGGGACCTTTATAGGTCCCTCGATGGGGGGGGGGGGGGCATATAATAATATTATTATGCCCCTTGCCACATGTATAGTGGAGATTGAGTCAAATGTACGCTTAGGATTGAACGTTGGGGCGAAATTTGAAAATCCCTCTCAGCGCCACTTGCAATTTTTTCTTTTGGGTCCTTGCTATTCTAGGCGCTTTTGTGGGCACGCATACGCTTTTGATTGGTGGAGGTTGGTGTCCTTGTGGCGATATGTCAAATTGTGTTAGGGAGACTTGCTGGAGAAGTAATCATATTTTTTCGCCATTTTCTGTGCGAGCCCCACTTTACCTTTAATTTTGAATTAGGGGGTTCCCACGTGCCATTCACATGGTTCACTTGTAGCATGTGGCTGTCATTTGCTGGGGTAAAGTTTGATCATTGGAAATATTAAAAATAAAATTTTTGTTTTGTTTTAATATTTTGTATAAATAGTTATTATTGTCCAAAGTAGCCCCCCGTTCACAAGTTCAGTCCGAATCGTGAACCAGCCTAGATTGGATTGGAAAAAAAAAAACAGCCTAGACCAGACGACAATATCCGATCTGCTCTAGTTCTAAACCGTGAAAATTCGCGATCTGGTTACAGTTTAGGTGTTTTTGAACTTGAACCGGAACCGTTAAATGTGAACTGTGAACAGGGACTGTGAAACATGAACTGTGAACCAGGATCATGAAACATGAACCATGAACTGGTATAGTGAAACATGAACCATGAATCGGAGCTGTGTATGAACCATGAATCGGAACCGTGATGAACCGTGAAATATTTAGTATTTTAAAAGTTTAATTTTTATTATTTAAAATTTTTCTATTTTTTCATTTAAAGTTAAAATGAAATACATTGTACATAATAAAAAGCTAGAAGGTTTTATTTGATTTGTTTCATTATTAACATTTTTTGTATTAAAAAAACTAATTAAACAAGTTTAATTTAATAGATTGATAATTAATCCATTATTAGTTATTTAATAATTAAAAAAGTTAAAATTTACCTCATTTAATTATATAATCTTAAATTTAAAATGTTCTCTTATTTGTTAGGAAAATTAAAACAACTTATATTTAAAAAAGAAATAAATTATTTAAAAATAATAATATCACAAATTATATTTATGTAAAAAAATAAAAGTTTTCCGGGATTGGTTCATCATTTTCCGAGACTGGAACCGAAGGTTTGGTCCCGGTCCGAGCCGGTTTGTGGCCTGTGAATAGGGCTAATTGCATGCTAAAGTAACTTTAGAGTAGGGTATTGTTACAGTACAATTGACTCCTTTTTTTTCTTTCCCAATTTGAGAACTGTTACATCATTGGGCAATTGAGGTGTCATTGCAAATAATTAGGTATTGGTGCTTAATTTTAAAGAAGAGCATTAATCAGTGGGTCTTGTCCCTTGAGATTAAATATGCTGTTTGATTTCAAAATTGTGTAAAAAAATAAAAGTTTTTAGAGATTTATTTAAATTTATAAAAACTTTAAATATTTATTGATTAGTGTATTCAATGTATATTAAAAATTTAAGGCTAAATATCATATGTAGTCTTGTCCAGATGTCATATTATTATATATGATTTACTTTTGTTTTATTCATTTATTCATCTATAGTGGAGACTAATACGAGACAATACATAATAAAGAGATTTGTAGCCAAATTTGAGAAACACGTTCTATTGGACCTTAGTTATCACAACGACACCTTTGTCAATACATTTCGAAAACATTTATTTTGGAGATGAAATATTGGTTCAGTAGTAAAAAGTTAAATAACATTTTGATATTTAACTTTGAGGTTAAAAATTTTATTTCTCATAAATTAAATATTAATTTTAGAGCAAAAATGCTCTCGTTCCTATAAATTTACTTAAATGTCACTCAATCTCATTCTTGTCATAAAAAAATACTTTCCTACTTTAATTAATTGTTGGCTAACAGTTATTTGATGATTTATTAAAAATATAGGTAAGAGTAACCCTATTTAGCCATTAAAAGCATTTATATTATCCAAAATTATTGAATATTTACTTACTCACATGGCTCACAATTGAAATATTTTTTGTGAAAGATATCTTTTAATTATACTTTGTTTAATACCTAGAAGAGTCATGCATTCCATCCACTAGTAAATAAATTAAAGTAGCTAATTTGTATACATACAAAAGAAAAAGCTATTTTCCAATGTTTAATAGTTTAAATATATTGAAAAATAGATTTTTTAAAAAATTTCAAATAATTTATAAGTTAATAAATAAATTTTTTTGGTAAAGTCAAATTGGAACTGAACCAACTGTGAACGAACTGGATTTGAACTGAACCGTGAATGAACTGCGAACGAACTGTTAATGAACCGTGAAAGAACTGAGAATAAACCGGAATTGAACTGAACCGAGAAAGAATTGGGAAACGAACCACTAAAAACTAGAATCAGAATTGTAAATTGAATCAGCTCAGGATCGTGAATCAGACCAACCCGGGACTGTGAATTGACCCAGACCAAAACCGGAACCGGAACCGGAACCATGAACTAGTCCAGAATCGGCATGAACAGTAATTGGAACCAAACCAGCCTTTTAGATTCTAATCCTGATTCATATTTTTCTGGGATCAGAATCGGCGGTCCAGTTCTGGTTCGAGTCAGTTCAAAGCTCGTGAACAGGGCTAGTCCAAGGTGTATTTTTGCTATGTTCCGATCTAGATTTGGAGATGAGGTCCCCATTGTTTGGGAGGAAAAAACAGTCGTGGTCGGAGATTCTTCGTTCTCCTTATAAAACGTTGGTGTGTTGTTATTGGTATTTTCAGAAATTTTGAATGCTTGATGACTAAATTAGTGGCCTCAAGAAAGTGTCATACCTCCATTGAAAGTTTGGTTGGAGTATGTGAATCTATTTGCGTTGGGTAACACTGGGAATGAACGTCATGGACATTCGATCAAGATTTGTTCCTACTATCTAATGGGGACTTTCTATTTGGGTTCGATTGGGGTGGATGCATATACACAGAGTGTGTATATCAATATATACATAGTGCTTGACAAGAAGCCAAATGGTAGCAATAAGCTGTCTTTTACTAACATATCTGAAATGAGATAGTCGAAGGCTGGGTCAACTATGGAGATTGATGTCCTATCAAATTCAGTTCTCAGTAAGACTACAATCATGGTGTGATAAGAGTACTTGGCGCGATACAAGGTTATTGGATAGGAGGTATTAATTGTCAATCAGCTGTTTGGGAGTTGTGTCAATTACCACATGATTCCATTTAGGAAGTTCCACCCCTTCAAGGGTTGTAAAAATAGGTTATTTGTAAATTTTAGGGATGACCCCAGTTGTATTGATGGGTCAATAGAATATTCAAACCAGACTAAAAACAGGCTGAATTCATCTTTCCTATCACCGGTTTGATAGAACTCACTTATTTCGGAACACACTTCACATCCATCAAAGAACAACAATGTCCTTGGATCGCCAACTATCATCTAGAGCAGACCAACCTTAGCTCCACTATGTACTATTGCAATATCAAGGCATACGTCAAATATGCCACAAGTAAATTTCCTGACAACCCCATCATCCAATACCCAAAAATTAAAATAATGTCAGACAAGTTTAGAGAGGACAACATAGATGTATGGCATTGTGGACTATCCAAACCACAACCTACCATCTGCAGATTCCTATTCGCAAGATCGTCGAGCATAAACCCAAACATCTTAATTGCCAAATCAGGAATAGCAACATCCAAGATGTGTCACTGAAACTCCATCTTCGCGACATGCTCCACATCAAGGACCCCAAAACAATCAGAAAAGAATGCCACCAACAGCAAGTCAAATAGTGCCAAATGAGACACCTATAATGTTGTCATGACCACAGACCCGATGAGCAAGCTCATCGAATCAATTGTCAACACTGTCAAAACACAAATTCAGAAATGGCAACATATGCCCTAAAATGTCTAGCACCAACATATGCCCTGAAATGTCTAGAAAGGGCATATGTTGCCATTTCTGAATTTGCAGAAAATCAAGTAATAAATAAAAAAAGATTTAAACTAAATATGGAAAGTAGAACGGCTCATAAATACACATTACTACTCACAGCACGAAGAAACCGAGAAATCCGACACCTGACGACACAGCTTAACCAGAATCGGGCGATCGATCTAGAATCAGGAAATAATTGTATAACTAAATATATATTTTTGATAATAATCAATTTAAATTTAAAAGTAAACTAAATTCCTAGGTTTGCGTGCCCGTGTCCCTTCCTATAATTATTTAAGTCCCGAACCGTCAAAAATCTTCACGAACCAAGGACCAATATCTTAAACCATTCCCTTAAAATATCAAACCATACATTTTAAACCTTAAACAATCATTTAATGAAGTGAACCGATCATTAAAGGAATGAACCGGGACTGAATCGGTCAAAAACCAAGTGAACCGGCCGATTTTACTTTGAAGTCCCTTGAACTTGGGCTAAAATGGTAATTTCTTTATTTAGCCAAAACTTCCCCAACTAGATAGATTAATTAACTAATTTATTTCCCCTTGAACCGGTGGAGAACCGGTTATTTACTAGGTGAACCGGCCTGTTTTCAATTTCTGATGATATATATATATTTGTTAATATTTCTTATTAAAATGATTATTAATATTAAATAATAGTATTAACTATTTTAATTTATATTACATAAAAATGTAAATATATATGTATGCATGCACACATATAAAAAAATAAATATATACATATATGTGTGTGTGTGCGCGCGCGCGCACGCTTTTTTGTAAGTTATACTATAAATATATATTTATATACTTGCATACATACATACGTATATAAATACATACATCATACTTACATCAGTTTCAGTTGATATATATATATACATATGTGTATGTATGTACGTATATATATATATTAGCATAAATATGTATGTATCTATTGAAATTAGTGTGAAACATACATACATAATTACACACACACACACATATTAATAATGTATACTTATATACATATACATATGCATAATATATATAATGTATACTTAGATATATGTATATACACATACATATACATATATATGTATTTATACTTATACTGATTTCAATTGATATATACGCATATATGTATATATGCTTATATACATACATATACATATGTATGCATGTATATATGTAAGTATGTATGCATGCATATAAGTGTATACTATAGATATGTGTGTATGTACATAAATATACTATGCATGTATGTATGCATGTATGTATGTGTACACTATATATGGGTGTGTGTGTGCATAAATATACTATACATGTATATGTATGTATATAAGTATGCATTATATATATATATATGTATGTATGAGTATATAAATGTACTATACATGTATTGGTATGTATATATGTATGTATGTGTATAAGTATATAAATATTCTATACATGTGTATGTATGTTTACATGTATGCACGCATGTATATAAGCATACACTATATATATGTATATGTATAAAATTGTATTATACATGTATATATGCAGGCATGTCTGTATGTGTATAAATTTTAAGACTGGTTCAATGGGTTTAAGGCCGGTTTTAATGAATTTTATGGCCGGTTTAGTTGAATTAAGGTCGGTTCAGTAGATTTCATGGTTGGTTCAGTGAGTTTGAGACACAATTCGATGATGTTATGAGCTATTCATGATCGTTTCAACATTCTAGTGACCGATTCAAGACCAGTTTAGCATTTTAATGATTGTTTTAAAAGATAATTAGACAAGTTTATTATTTTATAAGCCTAGTTCAAGAATTTAATACTTAAAATGTGAATTATGTGATTGGTTTGGGACTTTAAGAATTCTCGATATGAGTTTAAACGTGAAAACTTAAGAGAATAGTAAGCTTTTGATGGGAATTTGAATTTAAGTTAATTATAGGATGAATTATATTTCTAAATTAAAAACTTTGGTTATTTCTAGATTGAGTGATCAACTCTCATGAAGTTAAAACACCGACACTCGAGTTTCATGATTCTCCAGTGTTTGTGAGTAGTAATACGTATTTATATGATTTGATATTTTCAATATCTGCTAAATGTTCAGTTTTTACATGAATTGTTTTACAAAATTAGTTATTTTGAAATTGAGTTTAAATTGGCTGTAAAAAGTGTACAAGGGATGTATATGTCATTTTTTAATTTGTTGGAAAGCTTTCCTGAACTATTGATTTCTGTTCTGATATGTTTAAAAGTGTGTAAATTTGCGAATGGTTTCTGTTAAATTTTGAAAATTTATTTTAAGGGAGTGTTGAGCTATTAGAACACTATAACTAACAATAATAGGCGTTAGACTGGATGCACCTTGGAATGTATGCTAGCGTATCACGTGAAGTTAACGTGATAAACCTTATTATTGATTTATGGTAGAGTAAGAAGTTGCCATCTAGTTATATGTGTCATGATAGACTATGAAGTTGCCATCTTATTTCTTGCTCAGTTCTTTGTTACAAACTCTTTGAACTTGTATAAGTTTAAAAAAGTCTGTTTTATGATAAAAGAATCTGATATATGTCTCTTGTAATGTAAATATATATTATTATTCATTGGATTGTCAAACTCTTCCCTTAATTTTTTCAAACCCAGGTTTTGTGCTTCCGAAGAATCCTGCCATGTGGGAGGAGTCTATCAATTCCAATGATTGATTTTCAAGTATAGCAGATAGACTTTATTTTTGTTCTGATGTGATAATTTGTTTCTAGTTTGAATTTATGATGTAAAGACATAGTTTAGTATATATGGTTGTATTTCAGATATTGATAAGTGTATTGAATTTTTGAAAGTTTGTATCAGATATTGTGTCAATTGGAGTTTTGATTGGTTCTATTATAATTCTGATCGTGTGGGGCTGGTGGGGTTGGTCTTGTCCCAACCTTAGCATTAGTCACAGATCCGATTTTCCGGGTCATGACCAAAGTGGCATCAGAGCCTAGGTGTAGGATGCATTGGGGTCTAAAGTTAAACGAATTTTTAGGTCAACGTCTATGCATGGTAGATGCACAAATAATTGCATACTAGTTGTATGAAGTGTGAGTATGAGAGAAATATAGTGTATATGAGAAAACGAAAAGATTAGCAGTGAAAGTGAAAGGATTTGGCCACCCTCCTAGGTAAGCAGCTAGTTTCATATGAATTGCATTCACTGATCTTATGCATAATACTCGAGGATTTAGCTTCATTGTGATCATTCTTTGTTTTCTAAAGGATAAGAATGGCTCAGCATGAATGATAATAAGAGATAAGATGAAATATAGATACTAGAGGATTATTGGATTATAGAATATAATAAAATTATTAAGTCATTGAAAATGGCAGAGACAAGTTCTGCATTGTGGCTTTCAACGGCGTGATTAATCTTGGGAGTATTGATGCATAAATAACAAACAAGTTACTTTTGAGGATTTACAGAGAACATTTCTTAGATCAAAGGACTAAATGATTAGAAACTCTTATTAAATAGCTCAAGGGTTCGAAGGATATGAATCTTTTGCAAGAAAAGAGAAATGGTGATTGAATAATTTGAAAGTGATATGGAGATATGTGTTAGCATGATAGACTTGAACAAAATAGGCCAGGGACCAAGTGCGGCAGAATTAAAATTTAGGGACTAGATTGAAAAAATTAGAAAGCATCTTGTAACCGTTAAAATGTCTAGATTCCCTGAATTAAAACTATTGATTACATGATTAAATCAAGCGTTTTGATCAAATTATTCTTATAGTCTTGTGTGACTAAGTGAGATGAGCAAAAGCCCCAAGTCAATTTTTCTAGTTGGTTCAGAGAGTTTTTGAATTTTGATCGAGTTCGTTCCTATTGCCATCCGCCATTAACAGATTGTTTGAGCTTAGATTTTCAAGCTCTAGTTGATTATAGCTCAATTAAACTCTTGGAGGCCTTTGTCTAGTCATTCCAAGCCACATAGCATGATCAATTTCAGGAAAAAGTCGAGGGGGTAAACTAGCCGATTTAGCATGAAAATTAAAGAATTAGGGTTTCAAGTGGGCGGTTCAACACTGTAAGGGTCGGTTAAGTGTGTGTTCTAGCCAGTTCAGTGGATTTAATTTCGTTTCAAGGGATTCTATGACCGGTTTATTGTGTTTCATGGCCGGTTCAATGTATCTAAGGTCAGTTCAGTGGATTTTATGGTCAGTTCAATAGATTTTAAGGCTAATTCAATCAGTTTAAGGCTGGTTTAATGAGTTTTATGGTCGGTTTAGTTGAATTAAGGCCGGTTCAGTAGGTTTCATGGCCGACTCAGTGAGTTTGAAACACGATTCAGTGATGTTATGGCCAGTTCATGATCAATTGAACTTTCTAGTGACTGGTTCAAAACCGGTTTTAGCATTTTAATGATTAGTTTAAAGGATAATTAGATAAGTTTATTATTTTAAAAGTCCAGTTTAAGAATTTAATACTTAAAATGTGAATTATGTGATCGATTTGGAACTTTAAGAATTCTTGATATGAATTTGAACACGAAAACCTAAGAGAACAGTAAGCTTTTGATAGGAATTTGAATTTAAGTTAATTATGAGATGAATTATATTTCTAAATTAAGAAATTTGATTATTTCTAAATTGAGTAATCAACTCTCATGAAGCGGAAGCATCGACGCTCGAGTTTCGTGGTTCTCCAGTATTTGTGAGTAGTAATACATATTTAAATGATTCGATGTTTTCTGTATTTGCTAAATGTTAAGTTTTTACATGAATTGTTTTACAAATTCTGTTATTTTGAAATTGAGTTTAAATTGGCTATAAAAAGTTTACAAGGGATGTATATGTTATTTTTCAATTGGTTGGAAAGTTTTCCTGAACTATTGATTTCTGTTCTAATATGTTTGAAAATGTGAAAATCTGTGAATGATTTCTATTAAACTTTGGAAATTTATTTTAAGGAAATATCGAATTGTTAGAACACTATAACTAAAAATAATAGGCATTAGGCTGAGCGTACCTTGGAGTGCATGCTAGTGTATCACGTGAAGGTAACGTGAGAAACCTAATTATTGCTTTACGGTAGACTAAGAAGTTACCACCTTGTTTCTTGCTCAGTTTTTTGTTACGAACTTCCTAAAATTGTATAAGTTTGAAAAAGTGTGTTTAATGATAAAAGAATCTGATACATGTCCTTTGTCATGTAAATATATATATATTACTATTCATTGAATGGTCGACTCATTCCTTAATTTTTTCAGACATAAGTTTTGTGCTTTCGAAGAATCTTGCCACGTGAGAGGAGCTACCAATTTCAATGATTGATTTCTAAGTATAGCATAGACTTTGTTTCTGTTCTGATTTGATAATTTGTTTCTAGTTCAAGTTTCTAATGTAAAGACATGGTTTAATATATATGGTTGTATTTCTAATGTTGATAAGTGTATTGGATTTTCAAAAGCTTGTATCAAATATTGCGTTAATTGGAGTTTTAATTGGTTTTTTTATAATTCTGATCATGTGAGACTTGTGGAGATGGGTTTTATCCTAACCCTAACGCTAGTCACAGATCCGACTTTCTAAGTCTTGACAAATTTTGTTCTTAAATTTGAAAATTATTGTTGGGCAAATTGAATTTGATATTACCAAGTTGTTATATAAGAAAGGAGAATAATGGAAAGTATATATCACATTTTACATGTGCAATCAAATATTTATGAAAATAAAAAATACTTAATTAATTATAAAAAAATAAAAACTAATTAAATCTAACAATAATAGGAAAACTTTTCTTTATCACTAATTGAGGTCATTCATGTTACAAGAAAATAAGTTTTATCTTTTATTTAAGAGTTCTCAACTATGTTTGAAATTATGTAAATATTTTTATTATCAAACTAAAGGGCCTTGTATGTCTTTATATATTTATATATGTATGCATACATACAAATTGTATGTCGTTGTATAGGTATGTATAAATACATACACACATATTTGTATTTATGTGTATATGTATGTACATATAGATATATATACATATACATCTATGTATACATATATATATATATGTACATATTCATGTATACATGTGTGTATATGTATATGCATGCATATGCATGGATACACATACATGTATACATACATGCACATGTACATGTATACATGCATACATATACATATCCATGCATATGCATACATGTATACATACACGTGCATATTTTATACGTTATACATATTTATACATAGATCTAAATAGATATACACACACAAACAGATATATGCACATATATGTATATATGCATGTATGAATACATATATGTATGTACACACACATAAATATGCATGTATGTATGTATGTATGTATGTATTTGTTCATATATATCATTTTATGTATATGAATATATATTTATATATATATATAAAGAGAGAGAGACAATAACAAACATACATATGTGATAATAAAAATTCAAATAAAAATTTCATTATATTAGTTTCACTCAATATTTAATTTTAATATTTAATATTTATAAAACTGGACTAGTGATTAAACTAGTAAAATTATCTAGTTACGGTTCAATTGGTTTGATTGTCGGTCGAGCTAGTTAATAATAACAAATATTTAAAAATTAAATTAAAAATTTAATAAGTTGAGTACAACTGGCAAGTATATTTTTATTTAAATTTTATATAAATATCAAGATTATACATGACATGGAAATATTAATATATATTTTTATCTATTCATTTCAAAATTAAAAATATATATTATTTTAATTAAAAATTTTAAAAATAATCTTTTGTGAAGCTAATTTTTCTTATTTCTATATTCTTTTTAATTTTTTATTTTATTCAATATTTAAATTAAATAAAACTTATTGTAAAAAATTTATTAAAAACATCTTTTCTAAAATTTTTTATACATGGTATACAACGTTTTAATGTAATTAAAAAAAATTAAAAATAAAAGGGGAAGAGAGAGTGGGCAGGGGGTTTGAATAGAGTAGTGAGAGGGGGGGAGTTTTGAAAAGGGGGAAGAGAGAGAAAGAGAGAGGCTGGCTCTTCTTTTTTTTTTTTTCTTTTTTTGGAGGGGGTTTCAAAAATGGGGAAGAGAGAGGGGTGGAGGGGGAGGTGCTGGTTAGGGGTGTTCATAGTTTTAAAAAATTGAACCGGACCGAACTGTACCGTACCGTACCGAAAGTTAAGTTTTTTTATAAATATTATAAGTTTTGATATTAGGTAATACCGTACCGAATATTTTGATATGGTTTAGGTTTTAAAAATTAAAAACCGATAAAAAACTATACCGAATTAAATAATATATATAATAAATTATTAAATTATTTATATTTTATATGAAATATTTAAATTTTTAAAAATTAAGATCAATTTAATAGTAAATTAAAAAAATTAAAAAGACAAAGACTCATGTAAAAAAGGGGTATAAATATGAGGATTAAAGTGTAAAAAGAAGAAATATATTTAACCTTAACTCCATATTTTGTTTTGTTGTAGTCCCATGTTATGTAATCCCAGATTTTGTTTTGTTGTGGTGCATGTTATGTAATGGGCTTCGACCCCAATAGTGTGGTTTTTAGATGGCAAGGTTATAACTCAATTTGATGATATGATTTTAGTATATTTTGAGAGTTTTGATATTCTCTTACTTAGTACACCGAACAAAGTATTTCATTTTTGATATATATATAAAGTATGATCTTATGAAAGAGTTAAAGACATCTGATTTTGGATTAGAGATTGTGAGTACTTGATAGTTTTAAGGTTTTCAAATATTTCCTTCTATTTTTTAACTAGTTTGACATTCATAAAACATGATCATATGAAGGAACTAAAGGCATCTAATTTTTAATTAAAAATTATGAGTACTAGTAGTTTTGAGATTTCCTAACTTTCCTGTTAATCTCTAACGGCTTGTTTGACAGAATGTGAGTTTAGGGAAAGCGAATTTGGACAAAGTGAGTTTGACAAAAGTAGGTCGTGTTACTTGATTACATAACAATGGTGAAGGTTGATTATAAATAAAATGTCCAAAAAGGCAGCTAATAAATTTTTGCTAGATTTACTTTTTTTTAGTTGAAATAAAATTATATGCACTGATCCAGTTATATAGTATTTAGATTTTCTTAATTCTTTTTTTTCCCTTTAAATTTCCTTAATGCTTATATTGGAAATAGTTATATAAGAGACAAGGTGCCAATTTATATGTTGCTTGAAAGTCTTTGTGAAAATGAGAAAAACCCTTACTCGTTATTTAATATTATTTGACTTGAATGATTAGAGATAAAAAAATAAATAAATAACTTAATATTAAAAAAACCGAACCGAACCGAACCAAACTGTACCGTATCGTACCGAAACCGAAGAAAACCGAAAGGATTGGTACCGATATCAAGAAGTGTGGTTTTGGTTTTAATTTCAAAAAATCGAATATATTGGTGCGGTATAAAGTTTGTAAAAAAACTGTAAAAAATCGAACCATGAACACCCCTAGCACTGATGGGGGTTTGAAATATACTAAGAGTTGAATAAAATTTGTTTCCGACGATACTTTCGTCGGAAACAAATATTAAAATAATTATTTTTTAAATTCATCTATTTGACGATGAGATATATAAAAAAATATAAAAGTTTTGAAAAAAATTATTTTCAACGGATTATTTTGTCATAAACAAAGTATTAAAATAATTTTTAATTCAATTTTTGACAATTTTTTCATCAAAATATAAAAAAATTTGAAAAAATTTGTTTCTGACAGATTTTTCCATCTAAAAAATATTAAAATATTATTTTAAAATTTTTTAAATTTAATTTTTTGAAAAAATAAAATCAAAACTTTTTTCCACTAGTGTTTTACATTTTCGTCAAATTTTTCTAATGGAAATATTTCCAACCAATTTTCCATGGGTAAATTTAACAGAAAAGCGATAATGTTTGCGTTAATTGGTATTCTTTCATCAAAAATTCTCATTTTTCTTGTAGTGATTTCTGCAATAAAGGTGGGATACCCTAAAAATTGGATAGGAGCACAAGACGACTTGATAAAATAAATGCCCCTGAATGACTAAGTAAAAAGGACGAGATGCTGAATCCCGTAGTACATCTTCTGGAATGCAAACTAGTTTGGTGTCTATCCTGGTCACTTCCTCCAAACCTGGAAGATCTAACTAAATCGGGCCACTAATGGTGGATAGCTTAGCTTTTTTGTGCCTCTTGGATAGAGCGTTGGTTGCTTTATTGGAATATCCCGGCTTATAGACCCTGTGAAATTCATATCCTAACAATTTAGCCATCCAATTCTGTTGGGTTAGCGTGGCTATCTTTGGATGAAGCAAATAACAAAGACTGCGATGATCGGTGCGGACTGGAAATCTTCGGCCTATTAAATATGTATGCCAGCGTTGCATTGCAAGGACCAATGCCATTAGCTCTTTCTCATAAGCTAATTTCGTGAGGATAAGTGCTGAAAGGGATTTGCTAAAATAAGCCAATGGTTGTCCCTCTTGAGTTAAAACAGCTCCACCACCCTTTCTTGAAGATTCGCACTCAATGACGAACTCTTTAGAAAAATTTGGCATACCTAACAGTGGAGCAGTTGCCAATGCTTGTTCTAATTGTTGAAAAGCTTGTTGGGCTACTGTGGTCCACTAGAATTGGTCTTTATGTTCTTTTTTGAGTAAATCTGTTAATGGTAGAGCAATTCGACCATAATCTCGAATAAATTAGTGATAATAACCTATGAGACCCAAGAATCCTCAAACAGCTTGCATAGAGCAGGTATAGGCCACTGAAGGATAGCGAGACATTGGTGGGATCCATAGCTACACCCTCCACCGAGATAATGTGGCCGAGATATTCTATTACCCGACAACCAGATTGACATTTCTTTCTATTAGCTCGAAATTGATGTTGTCGAAGTAATTACAGGACACAAGTGGGATGTTTTGTATGTTTTTCCCAAGTAGGACTATAAATGAGAACGTCATTGAGAAAAACTAACACGAATTACTTCAAGTACAGACGAAATATCTTATTCGTAGTTGCTTGGAAAGTGGAAGGTGCGTTAGCCAATTTGAAAGGCATCACTGAGAATTCTTAATGACCACTGTGAGTGTAAAAAGCTGTCTTTTGCACATCCTAGTCATGTACTTGGATTTGATGGTACTTGAACCAAAGGTTGATCTTAGAGAAAAATTGGGCCCTTTTCAGTTCGTCTAAAAGTTCTTGGATAACAGGAATGGGATACTTATCTAGAATAGTGACTTTGTTTAATTTGCGATAAACCACCCAAAACCGCCAACTACCGTCTTTCTTGTGAACCAAAAGAATATGACTTTTAAACGGGCTAGAACCAAGATGAATGATACCAGCCACTAGCATTTCTTTTACCAAATATTCAATTTCATCCTTTTGAATATGACCATAATAATATGGGCATACGGACACTGAGCCCATGCCTGGTTATGGTGGAATTTGGTGATCAGACGGCCGATTAGGAGGAAGAGCAACTTGAGAGTGAAGCATGTCTTCATAGCGTTGTAACAAGAGAGAGAGAACCTGTTATTATTGGGAATTAAAATCTTCTGACATTTGATTTGAGTCCACTAGAGCTTGATTGTCCCACATTAAGGCCCAAATTTCTGTATCCGTGTTCTTCCAACAGGTCTGCAAACTTACAGGAGTACAGCAAACATTGGGATCCCTTTTTGGACATCTAAGATGATTATTCACCAAGAATTTCAAGGTCAATGTCTGCCAATTTGCTGAGACCTCACCTAGAGTAACCACGCATGCCACTCCCAGTATGATGTCCACGCTGCCCAATTCAAACAAATAGCAGCATGCGAAGAAGGAATAATCACCAATCTGGAAGAGGACATTACGACGGATACCCGTGCTAACGGAAAAACAACCATCCCCCAACCAAACGCCAACCTCAAAGGTTGCTGTGACTAGTAGTTGAAGCTGAGAAGCCAATCGATGAGAAAGGAAATTTTGATTGGCGCCATTTTATATCATTATAATAACGTTGGAATTGGCAAGAAGGCCTTTTGATTTCATTGTACAGGGATGGGATACACTTGCGATATAAAACAATGGAAAATCCAAAACCTATAATTAAGCCTCTGGTGGAGCATCAGTTGGGTCACCAGACTCATTGGCCTCAAGCACTTCAAAATCTGCCAAACCAATGTCCTTCTGCTCTACTTCTATAGGTCAAAGGTCCTTATCGAAGCAAATGTGTAGTGGTGTGTAAGGACGATGACATTTAAAACATAAACCCCCCTTCCAGAGATCCTGATACGCCGCAGAAGGTAGGCGACGGTGAGGCTGTTATCTGTTTTGAGTCATTAATGGGGCAATAGTGGTTGAGGTAGAGATGCAAGAACCAATAGCTATTGATTTGTTGTTAGCTGAGCAGAACGATTGTGTTGGCGCATGGGTGGAAGGAACTGACTGAGATGATCCAATTTTAAAGAGGAAACTAGACCCAGTAATCTGCAGACAAGAATGGTTTGCGGGCACTGATCTAGCGTGTGACATTGATTGGGTATGTGCCGAGTTGACTTGAAAATCTATTTCAATTAGTCAAGCAAGTTCCATGGCCTGGTTGAGAGTGGGCGGGTCATGGATCCGAACCCGAGATTGAATATTCTCCTCTAACCCATTCAAAAAAAGCCCTGGAAAATACTGGTCAGGCTACCTTGGAACTTGGGTGGCCATGGGAATAAACTCATTAATAAAATCATCCATTGAAAATTGTTGTCGTATAGCCACTAATCATTCAAATGGAATCCCGAAATAGCAGCCATCATAACATTAGATGAGTGTTACAACAAGCATCATCCAAGTCAAATGTGGGTGACTTTGGCACACCCAATGAAACCAATGTAAAGCCGACCCTTGCATCCTAATCATGGTCTTTTAGAATACAATTTATCTCAAAGTATTGTTCTGCCTGGGCAATCCACCCTAGCAGATCAACACCATCAAATAAGGAAAATCCAATGTAGGAGAAGGAAAAACCTGTGAGGTGGATGAAACAACCCTACAATAGTAGCCATTGGTGGAGGCAATGGTACTGATGAAACATTTGTAGAGGAATCAGAAGCAATGGATGTCTAGCCAACAGAGTTGGCACTTGAAGTCATCTTAGAATTGGTAGACATAATAGCATCTAGACAACCACAAATATCCGTAAATTGTGTGTCAACTTTGGGCACATTCGGTTGGGCCATAAGGATATGGCATGATAAAAGAGTGGCTAGGGGAGAGAATGTGTAAAGATATGGCGTCACACGTTCGGTATGTTTGATAGTAAGGTTGTCAATGGATTGAATTTTAATCCGAATTCGATCCGAATTTTAGGCCGTTTAACTGATTAAAATGTCCGATGGAATTAAATCTGATTATAAATATCCGTAATCCGAAATAAGTGGACCGGATATGGAATTAAGCTATCTGATCCATTAAAAATCCGAATCCGAATATTTTAATAATAATTTTTATTTAATTAATATTATATATGTTAATAAATACTTTTATATATAATATAATATATATGACATTATAATTAATAATACACTAATTTGTATTTGTGAGATATTTTATTTAATAGAATAATGTATATTTTTTCTAAACTATTTTATAATATTCTTCTACTTTTCTTAATTTTAGTTTTTCTAGTAGATATTATTTTTAATAATTAATTACTTTTGAAATTTCATGAAACACTTAAATAAATTGATTATAAAATTTTCTAAGTTCTAACTATAATATAAATAAAACTTGATAATTTTATAAAATATTGAAATCCTATCATCACTTTTGTAATATATTATATAACAAAAGTTCTTATTTATCATTCATAAATAACAATTTATTTTTTAATTTTATTTATATTTTAATAAAATAAAAATAATTAAACATAAATCTTACATGAATTTTTATCATTCATATATAATAATTTATTTGATTTTACATATCTTTTACTTATTGATTATTTGATTTTAATTATTATTAACAGTTATTCGGATCAGATTTTTTTTTTTTTCAGATTTCAGATTTTTATCGGATTCGGATTGGGTAATAACAAGTAGAAATCCTATAAGATTTCGGGTCGGATTCGAATATATACATTGATAATCAGATTCAGATTCAGATCAGTCTGATTTGATCCGAATCCGACCCGTTTACATACCTATTTGATAGTGGGTATTGATAAATTTTATTTTAACCTATTTTGGGTTGGCTATCTTGTGTTCGGTTTAATTAGATTAAGTAGGAGAAATGCCCAAAATTACTGAAAAGCCCATGAGGTCGCTCTTCCCAAAATAGCCTCCATGGCTCACTTTTAAAACCCTAGCCTCTTTCTTTTACCTCTCTGAAAGGCATGGCATACCAGGGTTGTCGCTCAATTGGCATGGACGGCCAACGGCACGCATTGTTGGCCTCAGTCGTTGGGCGACGATGGCCATTGTTGGCCTCTATGCTTGTGTGGGTTTTTTTATGTGCGAGGTTGCTGGTGTGTATAACACCCTAGTCCCTTTCTTCTTCATTCATAGTTCTGAATCTCATGGCCACCATCTCTCGATGCAATGGATGGCCGACGATTGCCATCGTTGGCCTCAGTGGATGGCCGACGATGGCCATGGTTGGCCTCCCTACTTGCGTGGTTCCCTGTGTGCATGGTTGATTTTGTATACAACATCCTAGCTCCTTTCTTCTCCATTTGCAGATCTGAATCTCATAAAATACCAACGCCGTCTCTTGATGTAGTGGATGGTCAATGAGAGGCTTCGTTGGCCTCATTGTATGGCCAATGATGGCCATTGTTGGCCTCCCTGCTTACGTGGGTTCCCTGTGTGCATAGTTACCTATGTGCCTGTGTGCGTTGGTTCCCTACGTGCCTTTGTGTGTGGGTTGCTATGTGCGAGGGTTCCTAGTCTTCCTTGTGTGCGTGGGTTCCATGTGTGTGACTATCAATGGCAAACCCTACAATGCCTTCTATTCATGGATGGCAGACGATGGCCATTATTGGCCTTCCTACGTGCATGGGTTCCCTATTGCTTATGTGCATGGGTTGCTGTGTGTGTGAGTTCCCTACATGCTGTGTGCGTGGGTTCCCTACGTGCCTATGTGTGTGGGCTATTGTGTGCGAGGGTTCTTTATGATTTATCCGTGGCCGACCCTACAGTATAGGCTTTAGCTTAAAAGCCAAATGATGGCCATCTGCCTAATGTACACTACTGTTGTTTCACATGTTGGCTAACATTAGTAACACTTCTCTGACCCTGTATATGTGTAGCTGTATTGATTTGTCCCTTTTTACTCATCCTGCCATTACTATTTGCTTAGACATAGATTACTATACTCTATGTGTTATTCACTGGGTAATGAAATTGTGCTATATAATTGGAGATTTGTAAGTGACTTGGTACTTATGTGTTGGATTGGTTCTCCTCATCTCTAGATCTTACTAGAATTGAAGATAATGTGGCTCAGATATTCTGATATATATGTGAATGTTGTATATGCACTATGGATTCTGCAATATTGATAACAAGCTGCAAAAATGGTGAACACCTTACTTGGCCATCTGTTGTGTTGTTCTATTGAGTAGGCACTGAATGCATTGTGTCATCTGTGTAGTCATATTGAATAAGTATAAAAAGCATTTGTGTTCTAGTCTATGATTTTGAAAGGGTAACTAGATGCAATTTGTGCTCTACTCTATGAAACTATTCTGATTAGCTCCTAGCTGAAATGATTTTAGAGATTGTTAGGCTAACATGATGCCCCAATACTGATTAGTTTATGACTTATGTGCTACCAATGGGGATTAACTTGTGACTTATGTGCTACCAATGCTAATGTGATAGTAATATTGATGCCATATCTGATTACCCATGTCTTATGCGTTGCTATTTACTGATGCTAAGATGATGAACTTACTCTGATTGGCTCATAACTGAAATGGTTTTAGAGATTGTTAAGCTATTGTGATACCCCATTGTTGATGAGCCTATGACTTATGTGTTGCCAAGGCTGATTAACTTATGACTTATAAATTCCTAATGCTAATGTGATGCTAGTACTAATGCTGATTATCTAATTACCTATGTCCTATGCTTTGCTAAATGCTAATGCTAAGATGATAAATTTACTCTAATTAGCTCGTAACTAAAATGGTATTGGAGATTGTTAAGCTAATGTGATGCCCCAATACTGATTAGCTTATGACTTATGTACTGACAATGTTGAGTAACTTGTGACTTATGTGCTGCCAATGCTAATGTGATGCTAATATTGATGCCAATTATCTGATTACCCATGTCTTATGCATTACTATCTGATGATGCGAAGATGATGAATTTGCTCTGATTAGCTCCTAGCTGAAATTGTTTTGGAGATTGTCAATGTTGATTAACCTATGACTTATGTGCTACTAATGGTGATTAACCTGTGACTTATGTACTACCAATGCTGAATAATCTGTGACTTATGTATTGCTAATGCTAATGTGATGATAATATTGATGCCAATTATTTAATTACCCATGTCTTATGCGTTGCTATCTGCTGATACTAAAGTGATGAATTTACTCTAATTAGCTTCTAGCTGAAATGGTTTTAGAGATTGTTAGACTAATGTGATGCCCCAATATTAATTAGCCTATGACTTATGTGCTGTCAATGGTGATTAACCTGCGATTTATGTGCTATCAATTCTAATGTGATGCTAATATTGATGCTATATGTGATTACCCATGTCCTATGCATTGCTATATGCTGATGCTAAAATGATGAATTTGCTCTGATTAGCTCATAACTGAAATGGTTTTAGAGATTGTTAGGCTAATGTGATACCCCAAGGCTAATTAGCCTATATTTTATATGCTACCAAAGCTGAGTAATCTATGACTTACGTGCTGCCAATACTAATGTGATGCTAATATTGATTCTAATTATCTGATCACCCATTTCTTATGCGTTGCTTTCTATTAATGCTAAAATGATAAATTTGCTCTAATTAGCTTCTCGTTGAAACGGTTTTGAAGATTGTTAGGCTAATGTGATGCCCCAATGCTGATTAGCCTATGACTTATGTGCTGCTAATGGTGATTAACCTATGACTTACATGCTACCAATGCTGAGTAACCTGTGACTTATGTGTGCTGCCAATGCTAATGTGATGCTAATATTAATGCCAATTATCCAATTACCCATGTCTTATACATTGCTATCTATTGATGCTAAGATGATGAATTTGCTCTGATTAGCTCCTAGCTGAAATAGTTTTCGAAATTGTTAGGCTAATGTGATACCCCAATGTTGATTAGCCTATGACTTATGTGTTGCCAATGGTGATTAACCTGTGACTTATGTACTTCAAATGCTAATGCGATGCCAATATTCATGCTATATCTTATTACCCATGTCCTTTGCATTGCTCTATGCTAATGCTAAGATGATGAATTTGCTCTGATTAACTCATAACTGAAATGGTTCTAGAGATTGTTAGGCTAATGTAATAACCAAATGCTAATTAGCTTATAACTTATGTGCTGTCAATGCTGAGTAATCTGTGACTTATGTGCTGCTAATGCTAATGTGATGCTAAAAATTAATATAAATAAATTTTAATTACCAATAGGAGTGGGCAAACCATAATTTTGGTTTCCTTTTTCATAGTTTGGTTTAGTTTTTTAGTTTTTTGATTTAGATACATTGTTAATTTGATCAAAATTAATGGATAAAATTAATTATAATTATCTTTCATATATTAATTTGCGGTTATTATCTTTCACTATATCACAACTATGTTTTCTTTTCAAAAATATTAATTTACAATTATTTTTATTTTATATTAATTTATAGTTATTATCTTCCACTATATTACAACTATCTTTTCTTTCTAAAAATATTAATTTACAATTATCTTTATTTCCAAAATATTGATTAATTTCATTCATTGATTTTAACCAAATCAATGATGTAAATTTATTGTAAGTGTTTTTACACTTATACTGTGTCAATCAATCTATTCTCTTTCTCTCTCTATATGTAGACACACACATACACACATATATGTATATAGGTATATTTATCTATATATTTATAAAGAGAAGGGATCATTTGACACTGTTATAAGTGTAAAAAACTTACACTAAATCTTATACCGTTAATTTAGTCAAAATCAATGGATGAAATTATTTATAGTTGTTTTTTAATAACTTCCAATAACTAATTTATAGTTATCTTTCTTTAATTAATCTCATCCATTAATTTTGAATAAATCAATAGTGTAAGATTTGGTATAAGTTTTTCACACTTATACTAATATCAATTGATCCCTTCTCATTTATTAATAATATAAATATATTTACATATATATATATTTAAATTTATATGAATAGATAAAATTTGTGTGTGTATATATGCATGTATGTAAGCATATATATGTGTGTGTTTATGCACGCATACCAGTATACATATATATATATATATATATGGATATATCTAAATATGTATTCATATAAATATATGTACATATGGGTTTCCATATTTATTAATATTTTTTATGAGGGATAAATATTTTAAAATTTTGGTTTTTGATTTACAATAACCAAACCAAATCATAATTTTGGATTATTTTTTTAAATCAAACCCAACTAAATTTAAAAAAACCAAACCAAATTTTAAAATCTAATTCATTCTATTTTGTGTAACATTATAATTAAATACTAAATTTATATTTGATTTTAAGTTCCTATATTTTTCTTTAATTTTGTGAGTATTTCAAATTGAAATATATTATAAATTATTTAAAAACAAAAAATTTGATGAAAGCCATCAAAAAGAGAGAATTCTAATCTAAAAAATATAAAAATATTAGAAGCTGAACCGAAACTCGTAGAATCTGATATAAAATTAAAACTTATTTTTACAAAATTTTTCCTCCACTCTTTCTATTTTCCATTTTCACTCCTCCTCTTTCTTTATTGAAATTGGACTCCCCCCCCCCAAAAAAAAAAAAAATTCATTTCCCTCCTCTCTCTATCTCTCTCGCACACTCTTTTTGTTTTAAGTTTTAACCTCCCGGCCCCTCTGTTCCCAAAACTGGGTTGTCTAATCTAGATGCCTAGGCACTACGTGTAACACTTCATTCCAAAACTGAGTTTTCATCTTTGACGGTTTATGATTTTCTCTTTAAAAAAAAAAAAAACTATTTAGTAAGAAGCTTAAGTTGAATGTAGAGAGATGAACAGAACAGATGACCCAGATTTGCTATAACTCATAGCTAAGTTGTCAAGGGAGAAGATTTGTTTGTTTGATTACCTCTATGAATTGTTAACTCCCCTATTTTGAAGTTTGAAAGATAAGTTATTGTCTCTCCTTAAATTTAGTTACTTTTCTCCTCTGTTTTATGCTTAACCTTTGTAAATAACTCTTGGAAGAGTAGCAAACAACTCTGTTTTATCCAACATGTCACGACCAGAGAGTCAAATTCGTGACCAGCATTAGGGTTAGGGTAAGTCCCAACCCTACAAGCCTTTCATATACGATAATACTAACGCATAAAAGACAATATTAATATGGAATAATATTTGAAATACATATAAAAATACCAAACTATTTCTTTACACGAAAAACCTGTCTGTGATCACCAAGCTAACTAAAAATACGTAAATCAATCAAACTGAAAAGACACAAAGACTAACTGGTATAACCAAAAATCAAATCAACAAGCACCATGGAATCCACTCACGCAATAAGATCTGTTGGTAGAGTCGAACCTGAGTCTAGAAAAATAAAAGAATGAGTTTATCAACCTAGTGAATAATAATATATATTTACATGACGAGAAACATATATCAAGTATTCTTGGTTTAAGAAAAACATAGATTTCAGATTATCCAAATTAAGGAGTTCGACACTGAGAATTGAACAGAAACAGAACAGCCACGTCATGGTATGCCGATATACATATATCAAGACGGCGACTCAGAGTCTATTGAAAATCAATAAACAGGCCTATTACATTAGCTACACATGATATTCCAGCACCACTCCTACTAGCTGGGGATACAGACTAATGTGCATCCAGTCTAACGCCTATTGCCATTAGATATAGAGTTCTAATAGTCTAACACTCCCTTAAAGTCATGTTCATAATTTAACTAAGTTACTAGTTTTTAATGTTTCAAACATATATCAGTGCTTGAAATCAGTAATTCAGTAGTTTTTTCCAACAAATCAGGAAATGACATATACATCCCTCATAACTTTTATAGAAATTTAAATTCAACTAGATAATAACTGAATTAAATTCTCAATTAATGTAAAAACTAAAAATTTAAACAAGTATAATCACATTTAAACATATAATTATATACTATTACTCACAAAAATTGAGAATCACAAAAATCGAGCTTCATGAAGTTCGGCTCCCCAAAAGTCAACCAATTAATCTAGAAATAATCAAAATGCTCATTTTAGAACATAATATGTCTCAGAGTTAATTAAAAACAATTTCTCTAAAAATCCAAACATATTCTTAATGTTCATGTTTTAAGCCATTTCAGGAATTTTAAAGTCCCGAACCGATAAAACAAAATTGAACCAGACCTTCGACACATTGAACCGAACATTAAGCCCACTGAACTAGTGATAAAACCATTGAACCAATTAAGAAACCCACTAAACCGGTCTCAAAAACCATTAAACTAACCTTAAATCCATTAAATTAGTCATAAAACCCATTGAACCGGCCTTGAAATACATTGAACCGACCATAAAAGTTAATGAACCAGACTTAGAACTACTGAACCGACTAGAATTTTCCCTGAACCAACCTTAAATATGTTGAACCAGTTGTCTAATTACATAATTCCTTAATTTTTACTACTGAATCGGCCAGTTCACCCTTAAATCGGCCAATTTACCCTTGAACCGGCTATGAACCATGTGGAGTATTTAATTTCCTTCCTAACAGTACCTTGAACTAGCCAAGAACCAGTTCAGAAGTCCCTGAACTGGCCATTTTCTTTATTTTTTGTTGATATTCAATTTTTTTGAAATTTATTTCTTATTTGAAAAATTCCTGTAAGCTGTGCTTGGCCTACTGGCTATGGCCCAGGCTCTTTATTTTTCATTTGGGCCAGAATCAGCTGGCTAGCCCAGTTCGAAATTAAAAAATAAAGCCAGCCCATTCCTTGTTAAGGTGGGCCAATGGCCGGCCCAAAGCTATTTCGAGAAACCGGATCGTGTCCAACTCGGTTCTTCAAACAAGTTTCATCTTAATAACCCGATTTTTTCTACAAAAAATCCAGAACTACTGAAACATTTCAACAAGAAAATTTAAGCTTCATACCTCTAATTTTCTTGAAATTTCTTGTCCTACAAGGCTCAGAATGATCAATCAACAAACCTTGATCAGTTTAATCCCTCCAATTTGCTTCGATTTGCTTGATTTTAACCAGAACCCGATCGAATGTAACAGAACAGGCGACTGGACTTTTATCCTCAAAATCCAGAAATTTGAAACTTTGTTTTTTAAATTTAGTTGGGGCTTTTATTGTTATGTGATTCTCGATCCCCATTATATAAAATTTTTAATTACCCATGATCGAATCAGTTAGGGATTATCTTACAAAATTTGCGGACCGAACGTTTGACCGTTATGGACATTCGAAAAACTTCTTTTTTTTCAATTAGGTCCCTATACTCTTTATAATTTGTATTCCACCCCTATTGTTTAGATTTATTACTTAATCCCTCGCTTTTTACAATCTTCCCCCTTTAAAGGAAATTCGGTCCTCGAATTTAAATATCAAAACATTAACTAACCTTATGTGTCAAACAAGTGGGGGTACTTTGAATGAATCATTTCTTCTGATTCCCATGTGCCCCCCCTTTCAAGTGATGCCTCCATAATTCTTACACATATGCAATTTCTTTAATCCTCAATTTCTTAATTTGTTGATCGACGATGGCTACAGGTTCCTCCTCATATGACAAATTAGCATCTAGCTGTATTTCCTACGGTGCCAAAACATGTGACGGATTGGGCAAGTATTTTCGTAGCATAGATACGTGGAATACAAGATGCATCACCAAGAATTTAGGAGGAAGAGCCAATCAATACACCATCACACCAACCCAATCTAATATCTCAAATGGACTAATATATCGAGGACTAAATTTTCCCTTCTTCCCAAACTTATAATGCCCTTTAGGGGTGATACTCTTAAGAAAACATGGTCACCCACTACAAATTCAAGCTCTCGACGGCATTGATCGACATAGGATTTCTACCTACTCTGAGTGGCTAACAATCTCTACCAAATTAATTGAACTTTGTCTATTGAGTCCTACACCATGTCTGAGTCTAGAAGCTTAGCTTCCACGGTCTCAAATCATCCTACTGGAGACCTGCAACACCGCTCGTATGAAGCCTCGAAAGCTACCATCTGAATACTTGCCAAGTAACTGTTATTATAAGCAAACTCAATTAACGGCAAGTACTAACTCCAGTTGCCCCAAAATCCATGACACAGGCCCATAATATATCTTCTAGTATCTATATCATCCTCTCGAACTGCTCATCTTTTGAGGGTGAAAGGTCATACTGAGATCCAATCAAGTACCTAAGGCCTCATGAAGAGCCCTCCAAATCGAGATGTAAACTAAGACCCTTGATCGAGATAATAGAGATAGGTATCCTGTGGAGTCTCAATATCTCATCAATATACAACTGAGCATATTGAAGGGTATCATACGTCATCTTCATTGGAAAGAAGTGGCCTAACTTAGTCAACCGATCGACTATTACCCAAATAGAGTCAAATCCCCTAAGCGTGTGGGGTAATCCTATCACAAAGTCCATAGTGATCCTTTTCCACTTCCACTCTGGAATATCAATTTGCTAAAGCAGCCCAGTCGGCCTCTGATGCTCGGCTTTCACCTGTTGACAAGTTAAGCACCGTGATACAAAATCTGCAACATCCTACTTCATACCTTCCCACCAATACAGCTGCTTTAAATCATGATACATCTTGGTAGAACTAGGATGTACGGTATACTTGGAGTTATGAGCTTCCTCTAAGATCACTCTCCTTAGATCGCTAATATGTAGAACAAAAATACGGCACTCTCAGAACTCCCTTGGTATCAATCTCAAACTCTAGGTGTCGCCCTGTCTGAACATCTTCCTTAAGTTTCAGCAACTTAGCATCTTTATCCTAACTTGTTTTAATAAGCTCAAGTAGAGACAACTAAGCTTGCACATGAGTTAATAATATTCCATATGGACTTATCTAGAGCTGTACACCTCCTCACTCTAATCCATGTAGCTCCTCCATCAACGGTCGTCTAACTGGAGCAATGTGAGCTAAACTCCCCATGGACTTCCTATCAAAGCATTGACGACTACATTTGCCTTGCCAGGATGATACAATATAATGCAATCGCAGTCCTTAATCAACTCCATCCATCTCTTCTATCTAAGATTCAAATCTTTTTACTAAAAGATATCCTTTAGACTTTTGTGATCAGCATAGATTTCACAACCCCCTCCATATAGATAATGTCACCAAATCTTTAGTGCGAACACTATAGTCACCAATTCTAAGTCATGAGTTGGGTAATTTTACTCATGTTTCTTAAACTGTCTGGATGCGTATGCTATAAAATGGTCATTTTGCATCAACACACATCCTAAATCAACTCTCGAAGCATCATAATAAACCAAAAAGCCTTTTGACCCTAAAGGTAATGCTAAAACTGGAGCTGAAGTCAGACAGTCTTTAACTCTTTGAAAACTCTTCTCACCGGCATTAGACCACTTAAATTTTACATTCTTCTGTGTCAATTGAGTTAGAGGTGCTGAAATCTTTGAGAAGTCTTGTACAAACCGACGATAATATTCGGCTAAGCCTAGAAAGCTACAGATCTCGATGACAGACTTAGGTGAAGGCCACTACTGTACTACCCACATCTTACTCTCATCAACCATGATTCCTTCCTTGGAAACTACATGTCCAAAGAAAGCCACCTTATCTAGCTAGAATTCACATTTGGAGAATTTTACATATAGCCAGTGCCCCCTCAAAGTCTGTAATACCAAAATATTATCGATAAACATAATCATGAATCGGTCCAGGAATGCCTTAAATACCCGATTCATCATATCTATGAAAAGCAACTGGAGTATTTGTTAATCTGAAGGAGATAACAAAGAACTCATAATATCCATTTCTGGTCTAGAAAGTTGTTTTCAGAATATCCTCGGATTTGACTCTCAAATGATGGTATTTGGATCTCAAGTCTATCTTTGAAAAACATATTGTCTCTTGAAGCTAATCGAACAGGTCATCTATTTGAGGCAACGGATACTTATTACAAATAGTCACCTTATTGAGTTATTGGTAATCAATATAAAACTGCATACTCCCATCCTTCTTCTTTACAAATAACATAGGAGCACCCCAAGGAGAAATGCTTGGTTAAATGAATCCTTTGTTTAGAAGATCCTGCCATTGTTATTTTAATTCCTTAAGTTCTATCAGTGCCATACAATAAGGAGGGATAGAAATTGGCCATGTGTTTGGAACTAGATCAATGCATAATTCAATCTTTCGATCAGGAGAAATACCAAGCAACTTCTTGGGAAACACATTAGCAAACTCACCCATAACCAAGACTGAATCAATGATGGGTTCCGAGGTTCAAGTGTCTATGATCAAAGCCAGAAATCCCTGACACCCTTTAGATAGCAATCACTTAACCCTTATATAAGAAATAACTCGAGCTAGGGCTAAGTTATAATCCCCCTGAAATATAATTAGCAATTCACCGAGTGCCTCAAACTTCACTATCTTGGTATGACAGTCCAAGGTGGCATAAAAAGAAGCCAACCAATCCATACCCAATATCACATCAAAATCAGTGATATCCAAGATAATCAGATTAGCTGTGAAGTCCCTACCTATCACTCTTACTGGGCAGGACTTATATATTTGACTAACTAGAATAGGCTCCCCTACTGAGTTAGCCATCAGAAAAAGCTACTTCAGAGCCATAGACGGAAAACAAAATCGAGCAACAAAACTCAGAGACACATAAGAATGAATCGATCTGTGATCAAATAATGCACAAGTGTCGAATAAGCTAACACTAATCATACTTGTCACCATTGTGTCAGAAGCCTAAGCATTCTGCCTAGTTAAAGCATATACACGTGCCTAGCCTTTCCCGAACTAGCCGCTTCCCTTACCATCGAAACCTCATCCTTGTCCCTGAACCGGCTACTCAGGGATAGATGAAGCAACTCTATCTAATTGACCCACACCTTGAATATCACCAACCTTTATTAGTGGACAGTCTCTAATCCTATGCCTAGGGTCATACACTTAAAGCAAGCACCAGTCTCTCTGCGACATCGTCCTTGATGCTTATGGCTATAAGTTTGACATGTTGGGACCTCCCTACTTTATGGTATTAAGCTATACTACTTTGACTATGCAATACTCCCAGTATCACTAGCTAGTGCTAAAATAACCGCAGACAAACGGCTAGAATGTGCTGGCTTGGTCTGAGTAGTGCGATGTTGACCTTAAAAACTAGACCTCAGGTGAGAACTTTGAGCAGCAGTGAAAGTCCCTGAATGTCTAGCTTTTTTCCTATTTTCCTTAAATCTTTTCAGCTTGAAACACCTCCTCAATCACTTGAGCGGCATCCACTGCCTCCATATATGTATACTTCCCCATGTGAGGGGCTAACACTCGAAATAAAGACTCAACTAACCCTCAGATAAACCTCTTCGCTTTGACTCGCTCGTTAGTGACCAAGTTTGAGACATATCTAGAAAGGTGATTAAACCGAGCATTGTAGTCTGGGATTGTCATACTCGAGGTCTGTTGAAGGCACTTAAACTCTGCTACCAACTGGTCCCGCTTATTAGCTGATAAGAACCACTCTATAAAAGCAACCACAAACTCTTCCCATGTCATCAGTGCTGCCTCTTGAGGTCTCCTTAACACTATGGTCTTATACCAAGACCATGCCAGATCATATAGTCTACAGGCAGCTAACTCTACACATCTAGGACTAGAGCACTTCATCACCTTGAATATAATCTCCATCTGATCAATAAAGTGCTATGAGTCCTCTGTGCTTTCCTGCCCAGAAAAAGTTGATGGCTTGAATTGGAGGAAATCATGAACCTAACTCTCAAGGCTGACTTGTGAAACTGCCGAGGTAGCTCTAACTATTGTCTAAACCTGCTATCTCCTCTATGTCAGTTCCTACCCAGTCACTAGCGGAGCCTCTCTAGTTCTTGGGGCTGAACTCACATCCACCTCCGGTGCTCTAGGACCGGTGTTATTCAGAGCTCTGATCCTCCCTTGGTCCATCAACCTTTCTACTAGAGTAACCAAGGTCTGCTGTATACCTATCATGCTTGCTATCATAGCCTATTGCAAACCTTGTATAACTTGGACCACCCTATCAGAACTATTAGCAAGTTGAGCCTCCCTCACCTGCTCTACCTGATCCGCTCTACTGGTTGTTCTCCTACAACCCCTTCCTTTGCCTCTCGGCCTGCCCCGTCTTCTAGCTGGTACTGAAGGTTGTACCCCTAACCGTACCTCTAGAGCAGGTGATATACTGCAGGGCATATCAAGAGTCATTGATTGCTCGTGCTTGGGGTTCGAAGTCATGTTTTCGAGCGATGTGTCCATATATTTAAGATGTCAGAATACAAAATGGTAAAAGAAAGAACAAAGACAAGGTTGAAGTAACAATCAAGTTTAGAATAACTGCTAACCGCCCTCCTATAGCCTCTCGATTATGAAAATAACCGGCCGATAATCATAAGCGAGACTCTACAGAAGAACATTGCTCCCATGATCACAAAAAATTTAGAACTTTGATACCAACTTTGTCATAACCCAAAAATCAGATTCGTGACCAGCACTAGGGTTAGGGTAAGTCCCAACCCTGTAAGCCTTTCATATACGATAATACTAATGCATAAAAAACAATATTAATGCAAAATAATATTTGAAATACATATAAAAATACCAAACTATTTCTTTACACGAAAAACCTGTCTGTGATCAGTAAGCTAACTAAGAATAAGTAAATCAATCAAACTGAAGAGACACAAAGACTAACTAGTATAACCAAAAATCAAAACAACGAGCACCACAGAATCCACTCACGCAACAATATCTGTCGGTAGAGTCGAACCTGAGTCTGGAAAATTAAAAGAATGAGTCTATCGACCTAGTGAATAATAATATATATTTACATAACAAGAGACATATATCAGGTATTCTTCATTTAAGAAAAAACATAGTTTTAAATTATCCAAATTAGGGAGTTCAACACTGAGAACTAAACAGAAATAGAACAGCGTATGCCGATATACATATATCAGGACAGCAATTCAGAGTCTGTCGAAAATCAATAAACAAGGCTATCACGTTAGCTACACATGATAGTCTAGCACCACTCCTGCTAACAGGGGATACAGGCCAAGGTGCACCTAGTTTAACGCCTACTACTGTTAGGTACAAAGTTCTAATAGTCTGACACTCCCTTAAAGTCATGTTCATAATTTAACCGAGTAAGTTACCAGTTTTTAATGTCTCAAACATATATCAGTGCTCGAAAACAGTAATTCAGAAGTTTTTCTAATAAATCAGGAAATGACATATACGTCCCTCGTAACTTTTATAGCAATTTAAATTCAACTGGATAATAACTAAAACAAATTCTCAATTTATGTAAAAACTAAAAATTTAAACAGGTATAATCACATTTAAACATATAATTATATACCATTACTCACAAAAACTGAGAATCACAAAAATCGAGCTTCATGAAGTTCGGCTCCCCGAAAGTCAACCAATTAATCTAGAAATAATCAAAATGCTCATTTTACAACGTAATATGTCTCAAAGTTAATTAAAAACTAAATTCCTCTAAAAACCCAAACATATTCTTAATGTTCATGTTTTAAGCCATTTCAAAAATTTTAAAGTCCCGAACCAATAAAACAAAATTGAACCGGACCTTCGACACATTGAACCAAATATTAAACCCACTGAACCAATGATAAAACCATTGAACCGGTCAAGAAACCCACTGAACCGGTCTCAAAAACCATCAAACTGGCCTTAAATTCATTAAATCAGCCATAAAACCCATTGCACCAGTCATATACCCATTGAACCAGCCTTGAAATACATTGAACCGGCTATAAAAGTTAATGAACTAGACTTAGAACCACTGAACCGATTAGAATTTGCCCTGAAGTAGCCTTAAATATGTTGAAATAGTGGTCTAATTACATATTTCCTTAATTTTTACTATTGAATCGGCCGATTCACCCTTAAACCAGCTAGTTTACCCTTGAACTGGCCATGAACCATGTAGAGTATTTAAATCCCTTCCTAACAGTACCTTGAACTAGCTAAGAACCGTTTCGAAAGTCCCTGAATTGGCCATTTCTTTATTTTCTATTTTTCTAAAATTTATTTCTTATTTTAAAAATTCCTCAAGGCTAGGCCTAGCTCGCTAGCCATGGCTCAGCTCTTTATTTTTCATTCGGGCCAGAATCAGTTGGCTAGCCCAGTTCAAAATAAAAAAAAATAAAGTCCAACCCATTCCCTGTTAAGGCAGGCCAATGGCCGCCCTAATGTTATTTCGGGAAACCAGGTCGCATACAACCCTATTCTCCAAATGGATTTTATCTTCCTAACCCAATTTTTTCTACAAAAATCTAGAACTACTGAAACATTTCAACAAGAAAATTTAAGCTTCATACCTCTAATTTTCTTGAAATTTCTTTTCCTACGAGTCTCGGAATGATCAATCCACAAACCCTGATCAATTTAATCCCTCCAATTTGCTTCGATTTGCTTGATTTTAACCAGACCCTGATTGAATTTGACAAATCAGGCAGCCAGACTTCTATCCTCAAAATCTAGAAATTTGAAACTTTATTTTCAAAATTGAGTTGGGGTTTTTGTTGTTGTGTGATGCTCGACCCCAATTATATAAAATTTTTAATTACCCATGATCGAATCAGTTAGGGATTATCTTATGAAATCTTTGGACCCAAACGTTCAACCGTTATGGATGTTCGGATAATTTCTTTTTTTTAATTAGGTCCCTGCACTCTTTATAATTTGTATTCCACCCCTATTGTTTAGATTTATTACTAAATCCTTGGGTTTTTACACAACATCTCTGTTTTAGTCTTTCCTTCAAATGCATGGTTAAGTGTTCCCAAATTTTACAGGTTCGTAAAATTTTGTTAGAAAAATTGTTTAACAAAGATGGAGTGATGTCCTGCGTGGGGATTGTGTAGATAATTCATTTCTTTGATTCTCTCTGTTATGAGTATTGGATATATTTTAGAGGGTTGAAACTTATTAGTTATTGAATGGTTTGAAAAATAAATAAAGGAATCAGACAAATTTCTTTATATAAAATTGAAATTTTTTTATTATTCAAGTTAAATATTATTATTTAATTAAAAGTATGAGAACAAGGTGATAACCAAAGTGTCGGCTTGAACAGTTCATTTTAACTAAAATAAATTAATTTACATAAAACAGATTCAAAGGGATAATATACACTATAAAAAAACCGCTCCTTAACCACGGTCTTTAACCCCGGTTATATAATTGTAGCAAAATTGATTGAAAAACCAAAATTTTGCTACGCACACACAGCCCGTGGCAAAATTATGAAAAAAAGTAAAATTTGAGGGCGCGCCAGGTATTTTAGTTCGGCGCCATTTCCCTGTCCTTGACATTTCGTGGGTTTCGTAGCTTTCGGCTTCTCTCCTCCCCTTTTTTTCCTTATTTCATCTACCTCTATTAGCATTCTCGTTACGCCTATCAAAGCAGAACGTCTGGGAGAGCTCTAGAAATGACAATGGTCTTCTTCCTCGCTGTGAACTAGGAGGCTGAGACGTAAAATTGCGGCTCACCAATGTGACCAAGCGAAATTCGCAAAGACAGTGGATTTTGCCATTTTTACTTATATGTGTGAAAAAGCCTGTAGAAAACTTCTGCTTTCTAGCTGAAGAGTATCGAGGAATCTTATCCTTTGACAAATCGCAGTAAAAATCATCTCTTTTGGAAAAATTTGTTCTTCAGGTAATTTCTCCTCTTTTGATCTACCTTGTAGTGTTACTGCCCGTTTTGTTGCCAAGAAAATGTAGCAGATTGGGATTTTGATTTTCCTTTTCCCCTTTGGTTTTTAGAGAAGCGGTTTCACACGGCAATCTTCTTTGTTTTCTTCCTTTTAATTTGTTTTAATTTCTCGGTATGTGCAGAATCACGAATGTGCTTGTAGCTGTTTTCATTTTTTTATCGTTTTCTTATTTGGGTTTTTGGACATTGAACTTTTTGCAAGGGTTTTGAATTGAATACTCTGGGATTGGCGGGGCTGTGAGCTAATATGCAGGAAGAAGATTCCCGATTTAAGATGAAACTAGTTTTGCTTGTTCTTATGGGTTTTGTTTATAAATTATCTAGAAATGGTTTATCACTTATTAATCCAATTAATTGGGCTCTTCACCAACTGTATGCCTGTAGTTCTTAGAGTTTGAATATAGTGTCTAAGCGTGTTGTGCTTGCAATTTGACAGAAGGAATATGTCAAATCTATGTGATATCCTTTTATGTTCTTTCCCTTCTTAATTAAAGATACGCATTCTCTTTCTAATTCCTTTATTTTCTAAATTTTTTATTCATCAATTGCGTGACTTCTAAAATATTAGCCAAGAGATCAGAGTTTTTTTAAATTTGTTTTATTTTGTTTGTTTGTTCCTCCTGTATTTGTGAACACATTTGGAAGATAACTTATGTTGTACATGACTACATGTGCTACATCATGTAGCTGTAGATAGCTTTTATCTTTATCTGAAGAACCACACTCTTGCCCCTTAAATTTTTCTTGAAGCAGTGGAGTTAATTTTTGTGTCTTTCTGTCTGTGATATGCATCTAGGACTTGGGAAGTCACTAGTTTCCTGTCTCTAATTGCGTGAATATATTGATTTGAAATGATTTACACCCATCCCGGTTAAGTCCAAATGGAGGCCTAATTGTTTTCTCCTCTCTTATTATATGGTGAGCTAGCATTTATTGCCTCTTTGAAATGATTTATTGAAATGCTGCATATCATGTCACTGAACCACCTTGGAAGCAGATGCAGAATCAAATTATAAACACATTATTAGATGGATATCATGTGACTCTAGGAAACACTATCATTTATTGAGACTTGGGTATTATGCTTGTAATCCATACACTGCTTTGGTGTAATGGTGTAAAATATATAATTTATAGTCCCAAATGTTGTGATGCCTATTTGGTTGTACATTGTAAGTGTGATTAAGAAGTTGTAGAAGCGTTAACATCTTGTTCAAAAAATGACCCCATTTTTCCTTGTTCAAATATAGTTTTGCAGCTATGATGCCTACTTAATAGAATGCCAATATAATTCAGATCACATAATCAATTATGAGGTTCTGAATATGTTTCCATCGGTTCAAAGATTGAAGTAGTCTGAAGAACCACAAAGTATTCTAAATAACCTTAAGAAGTACAAACAAACAAATGCAAATAATTTATATATATATATATATATATAATAGAAAAGAAAAGAAAAATGAATTCACCTGTCCAACACTCAAAAGGGTACAAGCTGGGGGTGAAGTTTGGCCTGGACTTGTTCCTTCATTACCAGGAATAGATATTAGAATTAAATGAATCCATAATTTGAATTTTCAAAGTTCAAGATAGACGGCAAACTAATAAATACAGGCTGTTAGTAATACATTAGTCAGACTTCCATGCTAATATTGATATGAAGTCCAAGTAACATTGGTTGGATCCACGAAGAAAAGGAAATGAGAAAATATCCTACTAGATGAAAAATCAAAAAGAAAGGGAAATAACAAAGGAAAGTAGGAATAAAACCAGTAATTAATAGAAGTGGCAAAATGTACTACTTTTTTGGTTCAGGGAATGGTATAAGCACCAGGATTCAGTAATTCCACTGGTGCGCAAGATCATAAATTAAAGAGAAAAAAGATAGAGTCAATTGAACCTTTGAACTTGATTTTCAATCATCCAATGTTGCTGATAAACCTCTCCTGAGTATACAAAAACTAATTTTTCTATCACATTATATTTTGTGCAGGTGAAGATAATTAGAGAATCAACTCCTACCCTCACAACCTTGTCTATTTCAGAGTCTTCCTTGGAACCTACAGTTGCCTGATTTCTTGTAGGTCTTTGTATTTTATTTTGCGAATTATTCTGCTTGATTTTGTTTAGAAATCTCGGGATCTTTATTATTCATTTTTTAATTGAATCTAAGAAATTATATGCTTTATGGTGGAGGTGTATGGACTTACAACTTCATGTTTACGCTAAGGTTTTTATTTCCCTACTCTTATTGAAATGGTTGATTCTTCCTTCTAGAAAAAGTACAATCCAAATGTTAAAGAATTGTATATCTGCCCACTTCACTTTCGGTGCTTCTCACTAATCATAGATCTCACATAATGCAATTTCCTGTCACAAATCAGATCCTAATCTGCTGCAGATTGTCTATACAATCGCAATATTATGGCCTGTAGACTAGAAAGTTTTCACTATGGATGTGATATTAGTCCATGACAAGCGAAGACCTCCATAAAAATATTTTTTTAAAGTAAAATTAATCTCCGAGGGACACTTCTATCAGAGATTATGTCTAAAATTTGAAATTTCTGTTGAAAATTTGAGCCCCCAACGAACAGAATTTTCAATCTGATGAAATGTTCTCTAAAGGAAAATGTCAATAGAAATTTTTGACGGATACGAATTTTCATCAGAAAATTTTCCAATGATTAAATTTTTATCATTAATTGCATACATTTCATTAATTTCTAACAAATTAGATAGGACGTTTTCTTAGCTAGTTTATGTAGGTAATTCAATTTTTTCTTGTTGTGATTAATGTTTTTATACTTCTAGTTTGACAAGACATGTTAATTCCTGATTATTGTATGTACACACAGGTTATCCATGCTTTGAAATATATATATGTGTGTGTAGTGAAAAAATCAAGATTAGGTGGCCTTTTCAGTTTCCTTGTTGACGATCTTCATGCAACTTCAATGCTGGCTTTGGTCCAAAGGAGGCTTGCAGTTTGCTTTGTTTACTGGTGTTTCATTTATTCCAATCATCTGTGGACATTGCGGTGGTAGCTGTAGTGTTACATATTTTGCATTCTTTTTATTTTGATTGATAATTTAATTGAACTGTCAAAAAGTGACTGTTATTTTCTTGGCACTTCAAGAATGGTTGTATGCATGTGCTTTGATGCTGTAATGTTATCATATCATTGAATGATGATAAATGCTGGATAAGTGCTATATGAAATGGCAGAGGTGTCAGGGCTTCCGTGATCAATTGTTAAAGGCATGAACTACTGCAAAATTATTGATGTGGCTAACTAATATTTTTGAAATATTTCATTTTCTTTTTTTTTATTATTAGCCAATTTTAGCCACGGTTTCAAATGTGGGTAACTAATATTTTTTGACATTTCATTTTTCTTTTTTTGATTATTAGCCAAAATTAGCCACGGTTAAAATCGTGGCTAATTAATATCTTTTTAATATTTCTTTTTTTCTTTTTTTTTTTTAATTATTAGGCCAAATTTAGTCACGGTTGTAATCATGGCTAAATAATATTTTTTATTATTTTATTTTTTCTTTTTTTATTATTATTCCAAAATTTAGCCACGGTTAAAATCGTGGCTAACCAATATTTTTTAAATATTTTATTTTTTCTTTTTTTTAATTAATCACAATGATAATTGTGGTTAAATTTACATGTAACCGTGGGTAAAAAAAGTTACCATGGTTCTTTTAACCGTGGCAAATGGATCAAAAATCGTGGCAAAATCTGTTGCGACATCTTGTTTAGTCACGATTTTGTTTAGCGTGGCTATTTTTTTTAGCCATGGTTTTTTTGCACTGTTTTCACGGTTTTGATCATGGTTTAAACAGCGTTCTCTTGTAGTGATAATTCTACTTTTATTGACTATGGCTTGGTTATTTTTTTGAACTAAATACAAATGGCTCTATTGTTTATGTGATTTAGTGAATGATTTAGTAATGTTGTGGGTAGCTATACCTTGCCAACACTTTTAAATTATTTTTTCTTTAATTAAGAGAATTAATAGAATTCATACAGGAGAGGGTTGACCTTCGTAATGTATGTAGATTAGAAATAATAATAAATTATAAAAGTAGGTTACTAATGCAAAATTAATGTAATGTGTAAAATTACTTTTTTGTAAATTTAGTTTGGAGCTTTAAATAATAATAATTTACAATATGTTGCTAATGGATTTCTAGTTTTGAGAGAACTATTGAACCCCAAACAATGGTGAATTTTTGGGAAAAAAAAATATTTTTCTATTACTACCCTTATGTTTACTTCTCCAGTGAGAGTTTAACTAATTTTTTTTTTTTTTAATTAGGGAATCATGTCTTGTTAGAAATTTTAGTTTCTTCCTTTTTTCTCTCATTTCATTTCATATTTGAAATTTTATACTGGTAGTCAATTTATTTTCTGTCTTATTTTTGCAAAAGAAACTAGATTAGATTATTGCTGGGAAAAGTAAATTGAAAGGAGAACCCAGCTAAGAAGGGACTGCATAAAGGAAAATTTATTGGGTTGCTCTCTATGTAATTATCAAGAGTATATTTTTTTAATATTATGAATGTATTTGTATTATTTAACAATTTGACATATAAAAATACATGTATTATGATTTTTAATTATTTTTTTTTATGTTTGTTTGTGGTGATTGAGAATTGAAATGATGAATGTGTATTATAAGAATTATATTTTTTATGGTGAATGAGTATTTTGTGAATTATAAAAATTTTAATTAGTGACCTCTCAAAAATTATGATTTAGTACATTTTTTATGACTTATATATAAATAATAATAACTAATTTAATATTATTATTAATTAGTGATCGTATAGAGTCATTAATGTATATTTATTTTTTTATTAAAAAATATATAAGTGGTTACAAATTAGTAACCACCAAAATGTAGTCACAAATTAGTAATCGTAGTTAGTAATAACTGATTCAGTCACTATTCAATAATTCTAATAATTAGTGAATGAACTTTTCTCCGACTGATTTTATCAATTACAAATACATTGTTATTGATTCAATCAATGATCATTTTTCTTTATATTTAGTAACCACTATTGCAGTTACTAAAAGTAACGGTCCACTAAAAAGGCATTTTTACTATATGGTACTAACATTAAACAAATCGCATCTTTTCTTCATAAATTTCTAAGCAACTTGTAGTATGAAGATTCACTATGGTCATTGAGGAAAGAAGAAGTCAGACAAGTAACAGTTAGAAATGTCACTTTAAGAAAATAAGATGGCAATAGAATTCTTGGATCTAAGTCAATCAAATAGTTGTACCACCTGCTCAACAAAATTAAGGGTGCACCAAATTCAGAACTACATGACATGAAGACCTAAACAAAGAAATATCCACAAAATAAAACCACAAGCACCAGTGTAAATCACCACGCTGCATATCATTATAAGAACCAAGATACTTCATATTCTAAAAATTTTAAATTTATTTTATGAATTCAATTTGAAATAAATTGTGTAAATATACATGTGTAAAAAATTGTGTCAGTAATTTATTTGATTTTTAAATTTATATTATTTATTTTATAATTTTATATTTTTATATACATGTATGTAAGAGGTTTTCTATCTATTAGATAGATTGAACAATTATCATTTTTCTAGATGTTCTATTATAATTCAATATCAAACTAATTTAAGAGATTATAAATTTTTTCACTCAAAAAAAAAAAAAAAAAAACTACAATCATTGACACAGAGTAATAACAATGTATAATGATATGCATTTCCTCATTATATATGTACGTATTATATGTATTTTTATATTTATTTGACTTGGGATTATGTAATCTTTATATAATCTTGCCATAACAGACAAACTCAAATGTAAATGTATAATTTTAATTATTTTTTAAAATTAAAAATATTTTATCAATTAAATTTTAAAAAAATTGTCCATGTCCATGAATACAAAATTGTGTCAATAATTTAAATAATTTTTAATGTTATATAAATTAAGTTAATTATACATGTATATAAAATTTTTGTATCTATGAAATACACTAATCAATTGTCCCTTTTCTAAATGTTCTATGTTAAGTATTTCAACATTCAAATTAAATTTTCTTCAAACTGATTAGAATTGACAGAAAGAAAAATCTGATTTTAGGATAATGCTTCACTGTAATTTAAGTTTTTTATCATTTTAAACTAAATTTTTATCATAAATGGAGATTTGTTGTTTTGTTTAACATTTAATTTGGATTTGCAAAGTGAAAAATAAATTAAACGTAGAGATCTGAATGTGTTTGTCAATTGCCACAAGTCCGAATCTTTAAACTACACACACACACACACATATGTGTATATGTATATGTGTGTGTATATGTATTTTGTGTATATTTATTATTGAACTCAAATCAGTAATAAAAATTCTGTCACTAATTTTATGAGTGTATATGTCTCAATGAGTGATGGATAATTCTATCACTAATTTATATATACACACATGTTTGAATCAATGATAGAGAAATTTCATTACTTAAATTTATACATAATAATTAATAGTTATGTGACAGAGAAAAAAATTTATATAGAAATCTATCATAAGCGATCGCTGAAATATATTTTTGCCTATTTTTGTAATATATTACTATTCCATCACAGATCCATCATGTAAGTGTGAATCCTATTTATCACAAAATTTCAATTATTGAAAAGTTGTTTTCTTGTAGTCTCATTATCAACCAAAAGTGACCACCAAGATCTTCCAATGTCAACCATGGAAATGAAAAATAAAAATTTTATTTCTATTATTTTTAAATATTTTATAATATTATACTATTCACAAATATATTTTAACAAATAATAAAATGTAGCAAATGTATAGATATTAGTGATTTAGTTCCGTTGGATTTAGTTGAAATTAGTAAATGAAAAAAGCAAACTAAAACCGAACTTATAAATTTTCAAAATTGTGAGTTTTTTTTCTCAAGCTCATGGAGAAGAGGAAACATTTTAAAATTTTAACTCGAGTTTTCCCAATGCAGAGAATTTTAAAATTTAATACACACACATATACAAACATTTCAAATCAATTTTAATTAAGTGATGGAACTAAAAATTTCTGTGCTCAAAATAAAAATGTACAAATAATTTTTACGAACAATAGCATATGTTAATTTCTCTGTTTGAAAGTTATTTTCACCAAAATAAAGGATTTTAATACTGTAAAAATTAATAGAATTTATTAAAATAAATTTAGCACTGAAAATTCAAAAAAAAGGGAAATCTAAAAATATTACACTCATCCATTAATTCATAATATTCTTTTGACGTTGTCTTCTTTAACTAGAAAATAAAAATATAAGCAATACAAACCATCTCATATGAGCAAAGAAAAAAAAATATATAAACAAGAATGAAACAATTGATATTTTTGGACTTTATGGAACCTCTTGCACATGCCTGGGCATCATGTGGCTTCAATTTAATTTCTCTTTTTCTCTTTTTAATTTTTTTTTCCTTCCCTTTTCAACCTTATCCATTTGTTGTACAAGATGCCAACACATCACACATGAACTCCACCAAGTAGCAACTTTATCATATTTTTCTCTATTAATTTTTTTAAAATGGTCAGTTAGCCTCAGAAATATTATACTTAATTAATGTAAATTTAATTACTACCTTATTTTGGCCACAATGCTAAGAGCCTTTTTTTTAATCTTGGAAAATGAAGCATGGTCACCATGTGGGTCAGTAGTTTTCTTAATTAGAGAGAGAGAGAGAGAAAAAATCTCTATAACTACTAAGATATATAAAGTTTCATATTTATAGTAAAAAAATACTTCTATTATTTTAACATAAAATACATAGAAGGAATCATAAATTCAAATTTTTGCATTTAAGTTGTAGAAAATGAGATAATTTTAATTATAAGTATTTTCAAAGAAAGGCATTCAATGAAATAGTTAAAAAAAATATTAATTCAAAACATAAATACTTGTATAAAATTTAAATTTTCACTTTAAGGTTGATAAACTCCCTACTCTTCCAAAGGAGTTCAAAACAACTCTAGATCTCATCTTGGGCTCAGTTGGTAGAGGGCTATTGGTTTGCATTTTCGAGTACTTTTTTGTATAGACACTATAATACCTATCATAAAAAAGCATTTTCAGGATTTTTTTTATAATGGAATATTTTTAAATTATAATAAAAATTAAAAAAAAACTTTTAGCCAGAAGCATTTTAAAATATAAGAAATTAAAAGATCACATGGTGGTGACACAGCCCATTGCTAATGCATGGGCTAATGAGTCCCTGTTTGTCTTCTTTAACATGTTGATTGAGTATTACTCTGCAAAAAAATTTAAAATTCAGACTCTTAAAATAAACTTCAAATTTATAAGTGGAAACTTCACCAATTTGTTTTTATATAAAAAGATAGAGATATTATACATCTCGAGATGGTGTAAAAACTATATTTTATTATCTATATAAGAGACTTCCTCTATAATTAATAAATTACTCGTTAAAAGATAATTCTTTTTTTTTTTTTTTTGTTTCCTGGAACTATACTTTTTATTTACAGTTTAAGACTAATTTTATTCAATATATTATAATTTGCCGCTAAAAATAAGTTATTGTCTGTTATAAATTATATGGACTAGACGTGTTATACAAAAAAATATTTACTTTAATTATGTAATTCACTAAAATAGTCATATGGTAAATTGAAAAAAAAAGGTGAGAAGTGTCAATTTAGTAAATTGCAACTCTGAACATTTCCTCTATGTATAACAGTGTAAGTTATTAGTATAAAAAAGGCTTATTATATTATTTTCTGTACTGAAGATCGCTGTGTTTCTCTTTCCTATTCTTTCATTCATTTATTTATTTTTGTTTTTACAACTTATAAAGTTGAAGGTGAGGCATATGGCGGCAGTGGCGGAGGCGGCGGCAACAACATTCACGTCCACTGGGCGACTGAGATTCTGAGGAGGTACCCTGAGAATGTCACATGGATGGAACACCCGTTCGCCTGTTCTACGTTTGGTCTGATCCTATAATTTAGTATTATGAAGAAAAAAATCTTATAATGTCAAAGGATACATATTTTATTTACAGATTCATTAATAATGAAAAACATCTAAAAGGAGGATAAATTCTTTCCGCTCGGAGTATGCAGTGAACTCCACTAGCAACTGCTCCCTCTTCTCCGGCTGACTGCGATTTAAAAGAAGCTGTCCCACCATTAAAACTTACTTTCCCCGTATATTTACTCATGGTCACCCTAGATATAATCACAAATTTTTTTATAAAATAAAGTACAATTTTTTAAAAATTAAGATAGATAAAATGTCAAATTTTGATTAAATTTATCAAGTAATAATTTATATCTATGTACTCAAATGATTAGGGTTTTTTAACTTCAATTCTTGATTAGGGTTTACAGCTAATAACCCAGTTCCTTCCCCTACTCATCCTTTGACAAAAATAAAAAAAAAACTACAGAGGTAAATTGCCAATGGGGATCGATTACATAATCCATGATCTCTCTGACATTCTGATTTAGTTTTTTGTCAAGGAAAATGAAAGAGTTTATGATCTTATCAAACCACATAATATTTAGCAATATAAATAAATTATGTGATATTCCATCTCACATTAGTTTTTGAATGTGATAATAATGTTTATATAAGATTTTGAAAAAATATTATTGAATAACTTAAACTTTTGTACTTTAATTGTATCAATAGTTTAAATTTAA